>BRZM01000043.1:620635-928645 GCA_033238685.1 Lates japonicus | reverse complement strand
GTTTACATTTTACTATCATAAACCCCACATCTGCATGCAGCTAACTGCACAAAAATGAAAAAATTGACACCTGAAGACTGAACCTGGATTTAGATATATTGTAGTGAGTGCTTAGTAGCCTGGTTCCAGAGCTCTAAATCACTGACACATCACAGATTTGTTCAGTGATTCAGAGAGGTCTGGTGTGCTGAACGGCGGCTTCTCCCAATTACAGAAAGAAGTGACCAGTTAGAGCTTTATATATGTGATTAAAAACAGGGTCATCATTTTCCTTAGCTATATCCATAAAAAAACATAACAGAAAAATGTCCATGAAAATGGTGACAAGCACAGATATGTAAAACTGACACATAGTTACAGAAATAACAACTGCTCTCAATTCTGCATATATCTTTGATTGTCAGAAACATTAACTGCTCCTTGCCACCAGTCAACTAAAATGTTGTTGAGACAGATATGATCACTGGCTACTGACTGGTTGGGGCAAATAAGCTAATGCGAGCACAATGTCAACCTGAATGAATGAAATGAAATAAAATGGTTAAATGTCAGGCTATGTGTTTGGAGCATCACATGTGGTCAGTGGATTTTTGTAGTTGAGAAGTTTCTCCGTACATTTGAATTCATGCGAAGCCAGAAACTTCAACATTTCTAGTGCCACCTTCCAAGCCTACAGGCGGTGACAGTTTTAGAGTCAAAACACAGGTGTTTGGTAGAATATTCCTTTAGGGAATTTGTAAGTTTCATTAGAGACAAGTTTGCAACTGTGAAGTCTTGGCTTTCCTGCTGAGTTAGCATAAGACACAAGAATTGCCATATGTGGATGTTACACTGGAACAGCAGAAAATGAAACCTGCTTACTTTGCACTAACATTCATGTAACTTAAATGCAACTGATCCATGTACTATCTCTTTTTTGTCAAGCACTTCCTCTCTCTCACACACACATAGAGGAACAGTACAATATGTAATTAAGGCTGAACCACACTGTACCAATGATCTGCACACTGGTAATTAAATCTAATCTGTGTGTGTGTCTCCTTAGTGCGAATATGTGAGTCTTTGTGCGAGTGTGTGTATGAGTGTGACTGTGTGCTTAATGTCATAAGGCCAGAGCAGTGTAATGCCACACACTCCCGTCCAGTTAATTAATTCAAATGTCCACCCGTAATTAATTCCACACAGTGGATTGTGACCGTTCCCGTAGAAACAACCTGTGAAGATGTAATACCTGCAGGTGTGTGCTGGGGTGTGTAGAAATGCACTGACAATGTCAGATTGATGTATTTATTGGAGTAAATGCATTTTCAGTATAAAAAGTATGTTAAAATTTATACCGCTTGTATGCATATCACAAATCTCTTTGTTAAAACACACATGAGGAATATTATTGTGTGTCCATGTGTGTAAGAAAGAGGCAGAACTCACTTGTGTAAGTGTGTGTCCATGTAAGCTTTTAAATGTATGATATTAATTTACATAATATTATATGGTCAAAATATTTAGAAAGAAAATGTAATATTATTAGACAAAATTTGAGGATAAAGTATGAAAAAGTCATAATATTTCAACAAAACAGTAAATAGATAAAAGCAGTCTGTCAGCTTTTTACATGTCAAATGAGTGATGTTCTTGAAGGTACAGGTTTCACTAACAGCTACACTATTATCAGAAATGTAGGATACTGAAACAGTTATATGATTTATACGTCGGTGACTCAGCTCTGAACAAAGACTGTTACTAGATAAATTAGAGTACAATACAATTTATTAGATTAATCTCAGTTAGATGACAACAATAGATACCTGTATAGTTTATATGTTTTTGTTCAGGAGAATACTAGAACAGGCAAGACAGTAAGAGAGATATATACACATTACAGCTTATACTCAACCAGCGTCGGTTATATAGGACTATTTTTTTTACTTGTCTTCACTTACTCATCATGCTTCATGTTATGGGTTTGAGTCAGTGCAGTTAACATGAATCCCTCTCATGTTAGAGCATACATTCTACACACTTAATTTGACATGGTGATTACGCTGAACAAATGCTTTAACACACTTCAGTAAATGCATAGCTCTGGCTGTGGAATGACACATCTCTGTTTGACTGTCCCTCTACCTAATATAGGCTCTCATTTTCCCACTGATGCTATCATTGAAACTAGCTGTGGGCTAAAAGATAAATTTGTCTGTACAAAGCTATCTGCTCGCCTAATCATCATGCCAATTACTGCACAGAAACCAGGACTGGGGGGTATTCAAACTTGAATATACAGAGAAAACTTAGCTCAACACGCTTTAAAGCGAAGAATCACAATCCTTTGTTTTACTTTAAATTGTGGCTGTCACAGCTCAAGCCGTAGTTGTTAGAGAAGAATAGGACAAACACAGTGCTATATAAAGCTGAACGTATAGCGTAGCTTTGGGTTTAGGTAATAAAATAAAACTGCACTCAAGAAGAAACCCAGCCAACTATCAATGACCCTGAGTGTGTGTAGTTCACTAAATCAAATGTTAAATGGAGTGCTGGCACACAGCTGATGGCCTTGTGCTCAATGGTTACTACTGTCTTTATGCCAGTAATGCAGCATTTATGGATGTGGAGGGATATGCTGCCTAGAGCCAGGATTAGTTACAAGGAAGGGAAGGTGTTCAAGAGCAGGTCTTGGTTTTTAAAAAATTAGTTTATTAAGGCAGGCATATCATCTCCTGGGCATCCCTATGGGGCCATGTAAGAAAGGAGAAGAAAAAGTCCTAAAAACAAATGATTGCACCCTTTTTCCTTTAGTAAAGGTTTAAATAATAGAAGATGAGTAACGTAAAGTGGTTAGTAAGTTTAGTTAAGTAATACATTTCATATTTTTACAGACTTTGCGGTTGAAAAAACAGACCATGTAAAAAATATTACCCTCTGGTAGAAAAGAAGTGCTGTGTGCTGCAAAAGAGAAACTTCTACGACATGTTGGCCAATGCTTATACTTGGAAGACGTTCTTTTGGTGCCCAAAACCCTTAAAGGCAGATGTACAATTTGGCTTGACAAGGGAGTGGCATGCACATTTTGATGGACGTTGAGTGAAGCAATATCCATTTTAATGACAGCATTATCAAAATTCTTACATTTAAGATGGCACGGCATGATGTGCCCTTTTTTCTCCAGTCAGGGTTTGTGATGAGGGGATTTGTTGTGGCTTTTGGATGATATGACCTCTGAGACAGCAGCTGGAGGGAGGGATGGAATGATCTTTTGCAGGAAGGGATTAATATTCTTATTCATTTTGTCTCGTTTCCTTTCTCCCCTCAAGGGCCAATGTGACTTTCATTCTCCTGACATTCTGAAAAATGCTGTTAAATGTTAATGGGGACTATTTTTACATGGGTCGCGACCACGTCTGGCACACACGTACATGTCGGGCACTCACACACTGGACACTCAGGAATTTGGACGTTTGCCCATGTAGACGGACAGATATGCAGACTGTTGCACACACATGCACACCCACATGCTTAACTACACACGCTTTTAAGCACAGTCTGGAATAAAGAATTTATAACCGTGTTCTTACTTCCGGAAAAATGATCAAATAATCCCCACTTCCCCTGGCCCCACTAACCTCTGCAGACCTCTCTCAGTCAAACTTTTCTTTCTTCTTTTTTCTATTATCTTCAATTTAACTTCAGTGGTGGCACTGACTTCTTATTTGATATCTTTTTTAATGTTTCAGGGGACACTGAAAAAGCTTAGACATCTTACAAGCCCTCTGCATGTCGACACATATTATCACCGACAGCGTGTCTAAGTCACTCCTTTCTGCAGGGTGAAAGCTGGAGAAATTCTCCTATAGTGTGAGCCACCCGCTAAAGGCAACATGCTGGTTAAATCAAATACACTTTACATTTCTTGGACTGGAATATGCTGCATGTTGAGTCTGCTTTTATGGTAAATTGGTGAGTTACACATTCTGAGCAATAGGAAAGGGAAATATAATGAAAGGAAACACCAGTTCACTGACAAGGATGGCTTTCTGATAAAAATGAATGAACCTGTTAAAGCATCAACACTTTATCTATATTTCCTTAATCCTGAATGTCCGCCAAGTACAGCTATGTCAGCTTAACCAAAACCAAGAACTAAGCCCTGAACAAATCCTGTGGCATCAGCAATATGGCGACAACTTAGGTCAGATGTGTCAAATATTCCCCACTGCCTGTAACCCACTGCATTACAATTGAGCAATTACTTGCAAGCATAAGGGCTAGCAGTACCACAAGTAACTGAAGCACAGGTGAATACAGGACTGGCAAGAGGATTTATTGACCTTATGAACCAGGACAAGTGCGTTGTACATTGTACTCTGTGGCAAAGTATATAAGTGATCATTCACTGCACGCCTATAGACTCTTCATGTGACATATTACATTCATTGTGGATGACACGCAGTTTAAATCAAATGTTTCTGGTGGTTTAACTTCCTGTGGACAGGGTGTCTGAATGATGGCTTATGTTTTTTTTTTTTGTTTTTTTTTTTTTAATTGCATCACCTTCACAGGGTGGCCTTATACAGTGACAATGATGGAATGCACTGTGGACATAAAAACATGTCAGACTCGATGCATCCCCACAGACAAAAGAAAATAACATTAAAAAAAGTTATTATTCTGCAAAGAAAAGCACCAGCATCATGCACCCCAGGTGACATGCAATTAAAATCAAGTGTGCTTGATGGTTTGACTTTGTGGCACTCTTTTCTTTATCACAAACAAAAGGCATGAATAGAAAGTCAAACAAAAATTACCTGCTATTATTCTTTGGAGATTGCAAGCGTGAGCCACTTCGAGAAACATGCTATTAAAGCCAAACAAAGCCACACTGTAACAGTTAGGCTTGCCACAGCTCAACAGTTGCACAGCAATAGGCATGGAATTATAGCCTATACCAAGGTCTGCATCCGTTCAGTTACATTTACCCGGGATTGTTTACAATGCTGCAAAGTCAAAATCAATAGGGCCTGCCAAGACAGGAACAGCCTAATGTTCCATTAGAACTCTCTGCTATTCAATTACAGCTCCAGAGTTGGAGAAGTTTCAGCTAGCTCAGGTCCCCAGAGGAGAGGCACAGAGAAAGTATGAGGCAAAGAGAGGGAGTAATAAATCTAAAACTGACAAACAGCAAAAATAAAGTTATGGCATCCTCCCACCTTAACCCACCCCCCACATTTTATAGTCTTCCTTGAAGCTGCAGTGGATGAGAGGGGTTATTTCATTGTTGTTGCTTTGAACTTTTTCATTATGTTCCATGCATCCATTATTGTTTTTTAATCTTACCCATCTCCTTGGCAGTTTTAATTATCCTTTTAAAGGGCTCCACCTCCTAAGACATGCCTTCTTTTATACCTTGCCTCACTACCTGTACATGCATACATCTACAGTTTCACAACTGTGTGCCAGGATTTTTTTTTCTCCCCAGGAAGTGAAGCCCGTATCCAGGCAGTCTACTGCACATAACTAAGCCTCTCTCTGGGGAGCCAGTATCACTACAGGGGTGAGAGAGAAAGACAGAAGAGAAATGACACAGAGAGAAAGCAATGGATGGAAAGAAATGTGACAGATGGGGTAAAGGAAGAAAAGGCCTAATAAAAGGGAAAAGATCGACATAAAAAGAAAAGTCAAATCAAAAAGATACAGAACGACAGCACAAGAGCAGAATAAATGAAGTTTTCTTTGTGCCTCCTGTGGTGGTGATAGGTCGTCATGGGGTCCCTATGGGGACAATTATAGGACATAGTGGCAAAAGTCAGTGTTTGTGTATGTGTGAATGTGTGCACTCATGCATGTTTGTGTCACTAAAGACAGGCCTTTGTGGGAATAGAGAAGTGAAGGCGAGGTACAGAGTGAATATTACATTTACATTTAAAATGCAGCAGCACACCATGAAATACCCTACATAACCTCCTGCTCTAATGAGTAACCTCTGGGTAAACAATGGAATCATCTTCCAAATAAATTCATACTTTTTATATATACAGTACGTATACTACGTACTGTAAATTCCCCTTACATACAGACTGTAAGACAAAGAGAAAAAAAATACTCCACACATGATGAAATTCAAGCACAGCAACCACAGAGCTTTTCCGCAGAACTTCAGAGGTCAAGATTTTCTGACCTCCTACCAGAAAAAGTACAATGGAATGCCACATTAAGTTAGATTTCCTAAGTGCGAACTTGGGGCAAATCCATTTACCATGACATCATGGAACAGCAGTTGTCTGGCATCACACAACAATGGTGGCGCCTATGGAGGCCGCCTACACTGTAAATGGTAGACCATCAACTAAAAGGCAAGTATATTTGTTTGTATTTCATTAAAATAACACATACTATCATATAGCAAATCCTGTTCTGCATGTAAATTGATGTGAATATGGCATCAGTATTATTGGGTAGCTGGTTATGATGAACAATCTCTGAGAGGAGGAGGGGGCTGCACTGTTTATAGTTCAGTTGTCTAATCACCAAAGAAACACCAGCTTGTCACAATCAGCCATGTTTTGGTTCTGACTGCAGAACGCAGCATCTGGCATACCATACATGTCCATCAGGGTAACTGAATTACCATCCTCTCTGTCAGTTGACTGATTCTCATCCAGTATTTGCCAGATAGTCTATGTTGCCTTGCTGTCAAAAAAGAACAGACAAATGACTGCATCAGACTTTTCAGCAACTGCCCCAAAACAACATATTTTTACAATCAAGTAACAAAGCCCACTGTGTTATTTATGACGGTAGGAGAAAGGATGTCATAATAGATACGGGGAGGAGGGTGGGTCAGACTTTGATGTCAAGAGATTTCTGCTCTTTCCCACTTTCCAAACAACAGTCAATGTTGTTTTTGTTTTTTGTTTTTTAGAGCATAACCACATGTTTCTATTATAACCATGATGATGAAGGCCCCCTAAGCCACAACACTAACAGGCACAGACAAATGGTACTGTCCTGTTGACTAGGGTGATGTTTTGTCATTTAATTTGGAGGATTTGTTGTGCCAAAGTGTTCCAGCCATTTCTGCTTAACTGCTACTGCACCTTTAACCTGCTTGAAACCTGTTCTGACTGCCAATCTTTTATTCTCACTGCCATATCTGTGTGTTCACCTGAGTCAGACCTTCCTGTTGATCAATCAGCCTCTAAGATCAGTCAATAAAGCAGCTTTAGGTCAGCCTTTCATGTCTATGAATGAGCTCTGCCACATTTGTTACAATATGATCTGTCCGCAGTGTGTACCTTGAATTTTCCATGGAGAATGTGACTCATCTGTTCTATGCCATGTGGCTCTACTTTTGTCAGAACGCATCTAGTGTGCTGTGTCTGATATCTTCTATCTAAATTCTGGCTTGTGATGTTGTTCCCGGGGCTGGCAGAGATTTTGGCTGCTCACCAGCTTTATTCAGTAGCCACATAGTCTTTGCTCCAGGTCTTGTGTCTCTTGAAGCGTCCCTGGTGCCTCCAAATGCCTGCTGAGGACTTTTCTGTGCTTCTCTGGTGCCTTCCAGTTCCTGCCTGGTGCCTTCCAGTGCTTCCTTGCCAGATCATCTATGTCGCCTTGCCGCCAAGCGCTCAAGCGACTCTTGCCTACTACCTGTTATGTCTTTGCTTGCCTGAAACAAGTATCTTCCCATTCCATTCAGTGCCTTACTCAAGCACTGGGATTTTGTATTTTGTGACAGTTGTGCTAGTTATGCTCTGTTAAACAAACTCTCTATAGTAGAGTTTCTTTTTTTCTGTAGTGTTGGTTGTTATTGTTCTTCTATTGATAATGAGCTGCAAGCACAGAGACACATACACTTAAATTTCTATCTTTGTGAGGACAGTCATTGACATAATGCATTCCCTAGCCCTAGTCTTACCCTAACCTGACATTCACAACTAAATGCCTTTACCCTAACCTTATCCCAAAAACCATGTCTTAACCCTCAAAATCAAGCCTTAATCCTTAACGTTGAGAGGACTGACCAACATGTCCTCACTCCTAAGGTCTAAAATTCAAACTGGTCCTCACAAAGGTAGAAGTACCCCACCCCACACACAAAAAAATCTCTAATCAGAACTTGCTCAAAAAAACAAAACAAAACATGTTTGTTCTGCCAAAATTTGTCAGCAAAGTTGATTTATTTGACCTCATACTTAAACTACACAGTAATATCAGTTTACCTGTAAGGCAGGTAAAACAAAACAAAACAAGACATAATTAACCCATTTGACCTTTCCTACTGATTTGGAAATGTGAAATGAAATCATGACTCTTAAAACAAAAATGCCTACATTTATGGCACATACTGGGGTTTTAAACCTTTCTTTCTCTTATCTCAACAATTAGTTTCTCTATTTCCATCTCTCAGCCCTCTTGCTTTCCTTTGTTTCTCCTTTTCTTGTCACATCTCTTCATACCTTTTCTACCACCTGTTTAGGTATGTTTGCCTCTCTCTGACCCCTTTATTTCCTTCCAACCTCCTTTTCTTGCCTTTTTTCCCTTCCCTTCCTCTTCACAGTTATCTTTCTCTCTCCCGCACCCTGTCTTTTTCCCTCCCACCCAGCCAATCTAATTTCTCAGTGTGTCGTTGTTGTTGTTGTTAGCGTGTGGTTTATATGCAGCGTTCTGTATTTAGCTCTCTCTGGGAGTCACAATGTTCCATTTACCTCTCCCACAATGCGCTGCTGGGGGATGGCCCCGATTATGCAAAATGTGCATGTATGTGTGTGTGTGTGTGTGTGTGTGTGTGATGTTTTTGAATATGGCATAATACATCTGCGTGGGAGGATGTCATCTTCATCCTCTCCTACATTTCTTTATATCCTAAAATTTATTTTTCCAAAATTTAAATTTAGGGGAGCTTAAACTGTTTCCCCTTATTTTTGGCATTAAAGTGCACTTACAGTCTTGTTAATGGGGACACCAAACTGTCATTCCAAAAAAATCAGACCCATGACAAAGGCTGTGTTCCTCCAGAATAAAAAATAAATAAAAAAATTACGATTTAACATCATCAGATGTTTAATCGTAATTAATTAATCGTAAGTTATGGTATTTATACAGTAATGCAGGCTACATATACATAGTAAACATAGGTGTCATGTGTTAGGGTACTATACTGCAAGCAAAGCATGGAGACCTCTGTGAACAGACTGCTGTAAAAACATGAAACGGACCATGAACCAACTCTGTATAGAAACAAAGGCAGTCAAATATTTTGAGGCTAATGGGTAAAACATCAGCTGGTGATTATCAAACCTTTAGCCTACTGTCTGACCTACAGGGCAGTATCTTCATCCCCAAAGAGAGGCCCAACAGAAAAAGTTTGGTAAACACTTCTACATGACAACAGACTAAGTTGTAATTTACTAATCTTTGTTTACCACTGCATCATTTGTTTAAACCTGTTTATTAAAATAGTCAAGTCTGTGTCTTAATGTCTGAAAACCAAACTTGACCCCAGTCTCCTCTTCACTGCATCAAACATTAAAATCCTTGCGTCCATTTATCAAAATACTGTAGGCTACCTTTTCTCTTATCTCCATTCATTTCTCTATTCTCTCATCTCTTCTTTCCTTTGCAGATTTCTCTTCATTTTCCCATTTGCTGTCAGAATCTCTGTTTTCCCACTTCTCCATCACTCTACATGCTGAAGTACTCTTATCTCGTGCAGGTTTCCAGGCCCAAGGGATCCTCTTTAGTTTGCAGAGTGTGTTTGTCTCTTTTTTTCCAACATTGTCTTGGCTAATGACATGGTGTCATTTCAGGGCCCCCCTGGTATCTGGTTTAGCTGTAAGCCTATAGCCAGGACAGTTTGCCAAAAGCTCTTGGAACCAACACAGCAAACTGTTTTGCTTATTTTGTGTATGAGTTATTTATGAGCACTTGTGCTTGCGGTCCTCAACAACTTAGCTTATGCTTGTCTTAATTTTCACCTGTGATTACATCTAAATGTTCCTCCACTGTATTTATTTATTGATTTTCCCAAGACACCTAAAACTAATAGCAATACTTGATTGATGACTGATGAAAATGTAACTTATACTGATGTGAATTCGGTTAAACGGAATGGAGTCCATGTTTCAAGGTCTACTTTGCTTTTGGTCTAGATTGCTATTCAGCACCTATGCAGCAAGGATCTTGGTCCTGAACTGTTGCTGAGAAGTCCACTTTCCCTGTGGTGATTTTGTAACTCTGTAACACTGTAGAACACAATGAGGATAAAAGGGGACTTCACTAAAGTAGCCATTCAGGACCAGGGGACATGTATGATGGTCCTGTATAAGGGCTAATTGCAGCCATAACCCTGGCCAGGTGCAGAATTATTGCCTCTGTGCTGTCTTTCTGCCTATGGGAGCTTGTTGGGTGCAGAATTGTACAAGGATTACACTATGTTATGAATGCTCCTGTGGTCATGTAACAGGCATCTTCTAGAAGTTTTCATGATAGCTCAATCATATGGGATTTTGTGGTATGTTTCATGCTGCTGTCTGAATTGTGATTTGAATGCAATTAGTTGTGCAGCCCAGCAGAGAGTGAATGATGTTAGGTGCATGGATATTTGTAGTTTAATGACTTGTTATTCTCTCAGTGATTTCCCTTTTTCACACCCTTATTTTTCTGCATAGTTTTTCTTTTTTCCATCTTACTCTCTATGGTTCTTGTCTTTTGTCTCCCCACTTCTCAACAGTATATCTCTTCACAAAACAAGCAGTAGACTGTTGTGTCCTTAGGGAGTTTAGTGGATACTTCTAATTCAGCATGCCCCCACCCCCTTCCACCCCACCGCAAACACACTTCACAGTAAAAGCACAATGACTGTCAATATCAAAATAAGAACACGCCTGCTGTTTAGAAAATGTGAGGGCAACCTGCTGTTTGCTTTCATGTAAGAAGATAAGCTGTGCCTCACACAAACACTCAAATGCATACAAACTTGCACATACACAAATATGCATTGGCTTCCTCTCAGACACAAAACATCAACATCTGCTCAAAATAAACTATAAAAATAAACTTTTGAAAGGAAAAATATTAATTGATACTTTCGGGTGCATACAACCCCTCATACACAGCCTCACAAACACATTAGTTGACAATCACACGCTCAAATACCCACATACAGTGTGCAGAGACACGCACATACAAACCATTATCACACAGGGTAAAGCTTTTAAAGGAAACAAACCCAGTGTGTAAAAATACACAATATACAGTGGCTTTATATTCAGACCCCCTTCAATTTTTGCATACATTATTAGGTTGTAGATATAACTGTAAACAGATTCTTTTTGGCAGATCCCCTGCTCCATCAGATTGGATGGGAAGTGTCTGTGAACTGCCATCTTCAAGTCTCTCTACAGATGTTCTATAAAGTTTAAGTCTGGGTTCAGGCTGGGCCACTCAAGGACAGTCAAAGACTTGTCCCGAAGCCACTCGAGCATTGTCCTGGCTATATGTTGTACTGGAAGGTGAAATATTGCCCCAGCCTCTGGTCAAGTACACTCAGGAGCAGGTTTTCTTTAATGACCTGTCTGTATTTGGCTGCACCACCATGTTTGACCATAGAGATGGTATTAGCCAGGTGATGAGCAGTGCCTGGTGTTTGCCAGACATAGTGTTTGGAGTTCTGAGCAGAGAGTTTTTTTTTTGTTTGTTTTTTTGTCTCATCAGACCAGAGAATCTTTTTCTCATGCTGTCAGAGTCCTTTAAATGCCGTTAAGCCAATTCCAAACCGGCTTTCTTATACCTTTTACTGAAAATGGCCTCTATCAAAAAAACTAATTGACAGAGTGCTGCTGAGATGGTCGTCCTTCTGGCAGATTCTCTGCAGAGGACTTCTGAAGTTCTGTCGGAGTGACCATGGGTTTCTTGGACAACTCCCTGACCAAGACCTTTATTGCCAGGTTGCACAGTTTGGCCAGACAGCCAACTCTAGGGGAGTCCTGATGGTTCTAAACATCTTCCATTTCACAATTATTGAGGCCACTATGCTCCAGAGAACAGTCAAAGATATAGAAATGGTTTTATACCCTTGTCCTGATCTATGCCTTGCCACAATTTTATAGCAGATGTCTACAGAGCATTTGTTGGACTTCATGGACTGGTTTTTCTCCTAACGTACAGTGTGAATTAAGGGACCTTATGTATTCAGGTGCCATTCTAAACTATGACCAGTCCATTCAATTTGAGGACAATCTGAAGACAGTTTGTGATGATCAATGGCCTACAATCACACAATCCCTGTCACATTTGTCTCAAGATACCAAGTCAGGCAGTAGTATATTATTCGCTGCCATCTTGATAGCAATGCACTGGGATGAAAATGACTCATGTTTAATCATGCTGATGTGAGTAATATTCTGCATTTATGTCCCATGGGTAATACCTGTTTAGTGAGAGGCGGTTCCTGTGTGAACATACCATTAATGTCAGCTCTCAGATGATGAATAGTGACACGGTAATGTGCAGATTGACTCAAATTTCTCTGACATCACTGCAAATATATGAAAAAGGGTCTCTATCATATACATCATTTTACAACCCATGTAACCTGTCATTACAGGGCTACTAATTAGATCCAATTTAATTACATCAGCTTTAAGTTTACAATTCCACATTTCAGTTAAATTAATTTCATTCAGTATATTCAAATGCGCAGTTTCACAATTGGTTGCTTGGAGCTTGAATCTCAACATATTTGTGAAGCAGATTACAGGGATTTGACACACATATCTTCAAAGAAAAAGTACAAAATGTAACAACAACAAATTACAGATTGGGGAGAAAATAAGAAAGCAACAACATCTGAAGTAGTAAATGCTGTACTTGAAAAACAGGAGGTGCCGCATCCACAGTATACAAGCACTCTTGATAGCTCTCTGGGTTATCATGCCATGCATCAACATCAATGTTAGTGCAAATCCTGTTGAAAACCTTTTTGTGGCATCTCAGCCTTTTTCACTGCACTCCACTGTCCAGCAAAGAAGTATAAAGTATAAAATATAAGCAACGTTTTAGAGATCTGATCTTGCAGCAGTTTCTCACTTATTTATTCCACTCATAACCATGTCTACACAAGCATTTGTTGATTTTCCTGTTATCTCTGCTTACAAGTCCCTTTCTTCTCTTCCTCTTTTCTCTTCCGTAATTACTTTTTTCTCCTCATCAACCATCCCTCGTTCTACAACACCTCTCAACCCACTTCATTCCTTCTTATCACTGCTTATCAGTTCAATTCTCTCATATATATATATATATATATATATATATATATATATATATAACTATTTTTCTTTCTCTTTCATTTTTATCTTAACCATCCTCCTGTTCTTTTGCATCAGTATGCCCTCCCATCCTCTATACCGTGCTCATATGTTTATCATATATCCTTCACCACAGCTCCACATTAGTCTTTTTATTTCTTTTTTTTCTTTCTCTCATTTAACACTAGTTCTCTGTAGTTCTCTCAATTTCTCTGACTATAGCCATATACCATTCGATCACCATAATAATACTAGGTAGGGCCTCTCTTTGCTCTCAAACAGACTCAGTTCTTTGTCACACCAATTCCACAAGATGTTGGAAACATTCCTTTGGGATTCTGGTCCATGTAGACATGACTGCATTACATCATTTCTGCAGATTTGTCAACAGCACCTTCAAGGGTGTTCTATTGGATTCAGAAATGCTGACTGTAGAGGACACTGAAGTACAGTGAATTCATTATCATGTTCACGAATCCAGTTATAGATAACGTTTGTGACATGGTACATTAACATGCTTTAAGTAACCATTTTGAGATGGAAAATTGTGACCATAAAGGGATACACATGGTCTGCAGCAATACTCCGATAGGCTGTGGCATTCAACCTGTGACTGATTTGTATTAAGGGACCCAAAGTGTGCCAAGAAAATATTCCCTATACCATTCCACCACCACAACAAGCCTGATCTGTTGATACAAGACAGGTTGGGATTCATGCTGTTGACATCAAATCCTGCGCCTACCATCTGTGTACCTCAGCAAAAATCCAGCTACATTTTTCCAGTCTTCAGCTGTCTGTTTAGGTGACTCTGTGTCCACTGCAGCCTCAGATCTCTGTCCGTGGCTGACAGGAGTGGAACCTGACGTGGTCCTCTGCTATTGTAGTCCATCCAGATCAAGTTTTGATGAGCTGTGCATTCTGAGATGCTTATATAGATATATAAAATATTTTTTAAAATTGAGACTTCTATATGAATAAAAGAAACAGTATTGTCAAAATCACGATGGCCATGTGTGTAAAGGCTTGAGCAATGGGTAATGTTTTTATGCACTTCACACTGAGATTATCTAGCACTGGTGTGCAAATGGTATTTCAGGTTCCTACACATGTTCTACAAAAAAACCATAGTGGTAGAAAATGCAAATATGCTCAGCTACAATTAAGTAATCTTTCCTGTCTATCAAACAGCATCAGTGCAAGTATTAGTGTTATTAAGGAAACAGCCTTTACAAGCCTTTATTTGGAGTTATATTCATTTATCATCAAACATTTTTAGTTTCACAGAATGGAAAACCAACACCTCAGCTGTTTGGAGTATTACATTTTTCATATGTTTCCTGTCCATCAATTGTCCTATATCTTTCCATCCTACTCCATCACACCATTAATCTCTTGCTGTGCAATTGAAATCCCACCTGCTCTACACACACACCCATACAATGTGTTTGAGACAGCGTGACACTATTAAAGTCAATCCCCCCCTGCTTACTATTCATACATATGAACACACACACACACACACACACATGAGCACACATACACACAGTGTCACGGTGCCCTATATAGAGTGACATAGTGTCCATGTTGCCTCGGCTGACGGGATCGATGATGATTCTGTGTGTGATAAATGGAGATACAGCATGGAAGAGTGCTGGATCATATGTACCGCTACATGACAAATAACCCCAGACTGCCGGGAACAACATCTGATTTCAGCTCATTATAGAGGTTGGAACATAGTGGCTTACGCACACGCACACACACATGCATGCACACGCACAAACAAACATCCAAAATAACAGCTTCAAAATGATTTCAAAGGCACACTGACTATTGGGAGAATGGCATGCTAAATCTGTAATTCTTTCTTTCATTTACCAACCTCTTCGTCATTGGTGCAGTTGCTCTTTAGCTTATTATCTATTCAATATGTAACCTGGATAATCAGTTTAGACTACCATCCTTCAGACTGTACTTAGACACATTACTAACACACATCAGCAAGAATTTATAGCTTGGTGAATTATCAACAGAGTTAAGCTACGTACTAGCAACCACCAGACTGTATTTTGTGTGGTGTGTGAAGTTGATGTGGATTGTAATATTGGTGGAACATATTCACATGTTGGTTAATTCACTAACTGCCTGTTGGTGTGCCCTGAGTTGTCACTCCTGCAATTTGAAGCTAGCTTCTAGCATCTACCTTGTAATATACAACTGCTGTTTCGGTCTATCACATTAGTTGAATGCTGATTTAACATGAGTGGGCATTGTGATTGCTGGTTTGTACTGAGATAATGATTTTGTGTTTGTTGCCTGAGCAATTGATAGGCTTTGTTTTCTTTAAATGAGCTGTTAGCTTCTGGGGGTTCACTGCTTCCAGTACCCAAAACCTTTCAGACCCTGAGTTGCATTAAATTCTGTTGGACTATAATTACTGCAATTACCACTTGTGGCTGCAAAGGCCACTGTTGCTACTGCTCTGCAAAACTTATATAGTCTTGCTTTAACCAAGGACAGATGTATACAATACACTGTACAGTAAAACATATAGTGAAAAAATATGAAAGCAGCTAAACCTGAAAAGACTGAACTGATTGCAGAATGACTACATATACATCCAAACACATACATATGATAACACACAAACCTGAAAGAATACTCAAACAATGCATATGTTTTTGTTCTGTGGTGCAACATGATTTCCTTTTTGAGATATATAAGCACACAAATACACACACACGCACGCACACTGTCTTACCCTACGAGACTGGATTTCTTTGACGTATAAAGGCAGTAAGAATTCGGACACTCCCTCCAATCTGACACCTTCCTTTGTCACCCGCAGGTTTCCCATACCATCCTAGAGAGAGAAAATAACAAGTCAAATGAAAACAATCAAAATGAATATAAAAATCACTAAAAGAGTAGCATTGTATTATACATAGGAAAACACACAGATAAGGAGTGATATAACAGTGGTAGGTGACAATTGCAAAGTGTCAGATGGCCTAATAACAGTCTACAAGGAATATATTTTTAATGTAAGCATATGATCATAAATACATTCATTCAACTTCAACTACAGATTTATTGATTGCAAAAACTGTAATTTTAAAATAACGTTAAAATGAAAATAAAATCTACAGCACAATATAATGTGCAAAAAGTTAATGGGTCTGAATATTTTCTGAAGCGAATATATGCCCAATATATGATTTAAAAAAATCTTTTTATAGCAAAATTCCCATCTTTTCCCTTCCTGCAAAACAATGATAACTCATCTTAAACTCAGGGCCACATACATAAATGTATCCATGTACATAGATTGATCCAGTTAAATGTTATTCTGAACAACTAGTTTACCCCATCCATCATATAAAACTGCACTTGACTAAGCGTATGTCATGGGATAGAGGTGTGTGTTCAGATCCTTTACTGCTCTGTATCTCACTATAATTTTTTGACTACAAATTGTCACTGCTATGTGGAATTACAAAACCAGAATGAAGACACCACATTGGGAAAATTAGTATTTACCCATCAAAAGTGGCTTCACTTAAAAAAATACAATTTGGGAACAGTTTCACTATTAGTCTCATTCACATCTTAAATTTATGAAAATACACAATTAATGGTACTTGTCCGGTTTCATTTGTTTTATCTTCCAAATAAGCCTTGACTAAATATCACCATGAATGTCAGTATTTAAGACATTTACGCTTTTTAAGGTCTTGGATTTAGACAAATTAAAATGTGTTCAGAGCTTTTAAGGATCTCTAGATGCCCAGTAGTACTTATTAACATTAGTCATTGATGAGCAGTGTAATATTGATGTGAGATGGGAATATCATGTATTCACGCAAGTCTACTTTATCTGCAGCAGGATCCTGTTTTACAGAGAACATTCTTAACAGTCTACTCGGAATAAGCATGTGATCATAAATGCATTCATTCAACTTCAAAGAGCATCATACATAACTAGTACATCCCAAAAACACAGAAAGGAAGGGCAACAGGAGGGGAAATGATAAGTAACACTCGATATACACATTGCGCTTACTTTGTTAGAATTCTGCAACAGTATATCCTCTGAGTCATTGGCACACTGTCAAAGCCTCATGAGAGCTGTGGTTTTGAAATGCTATCAAAATAGTTGTTTTATCTTCGTCAAAACTGCAAGGTGCTGAAATCTTAGATAACCATTTAGCTTACAATGCACAAAGAAAACCCCAGGAACGCATTTCAGCTTGTCCGAGAAACAGATGAAAGAAACCCCTGTGGAGAAAACCCATCAAGTTGTAGAAGTGAGTGGAATAGAGGTTAGCTTGGGAAAGAGGGGAGGATTTAGGCTCTCTATGGGGAGCCTCTTCAAATGAAGGTCAATGTACTAAAATAACAAATGACACATTTTAGGCAAAAAAAAAAAAACCCTACTTACATTAGAAAAGGTTTAGATTCAAGTACATTTTGCAACGACTGAATTACTGACACATACCCTGTCTTTCCTTATTCATCAACATTACAAATAACCAAAAAGAAAAGTGATATAGCAATGCCTTATGTAGTTTGTGTTGTCATGTCAATGACTACAGGCCTTTTTTTCAGCTTCAGAAAAAGAGTGTAAAACGCTGAGCTCTGTAAAGTTATGTAAAGCACAAATTTAAGTTGTGTGCTTTACCACACTATTTCTGATCAGTTGGCCAGCTTTCTGTAATAAAAATAGCTTTGTGCCGATTTATGATCAGTTGTGCAGCATTTTACTGATTCCATACAAGTGAACGCTTGAAAAATCGTTGGATCAGACTAACATGGTGAGATTAAATTCCTTTCAGCCATGCAGGGTTTTAGGATAGTGGGGACTCTTACAGAGCAAAGAAGCAGCTACTGCACCATGTCAAATCGATGCTGAGGAGAATTACAGTGGAGAGAGCATAGCAATGCAACAGCAGCTCTGACTGTGGGCTTGGTCAGAGTTTGGTGAGGCTTCTGGGTATTGTAGTAGATGTCATGGAAAAACTTCTCTGATATCAGTGCCTTGTTTAAATAATAAGGTGAGCTGATAAGAGATCAGATGTACTCACTGATAGGATACAAATGTCCATAGACAATATTTTAATGTATACATACATTTTGTTTTATTAGCATATTTGTTTATTGTGTCAAAGCTATTTTTTCTTCATTTCTTTTTATTATTGAGATATACAATATTAATAAAAACAACAAGTGTGTTTATGGTTATCTTAGGGCAATCTCCCAGTTAAAGCCTCAAACAAACATTGGGGATTGTACCAATTCAGGCTTCAATTGGAATAACTCTCCCACAGAATGTATCGCTCGATGACAACAAATTAGTCTTGCTTCCCTGGTTCCCAACTTTCGTTTCATGTTCACAAATATTGATGAAACTGTCCATGAAGATAGGAATTCTGTTCAGAGTGCTGCAGTGAATTATCATTAATTGTTAGGTGCAACAAACCAACAAAGCCTTTCAAATTGGAAATGTACTCAAGGCACGAAAGAGAGCAGAGACAGTGAGGGAGAGAAATTGGGAGGATGCGAAAAAGAGGAGATGAGAAGAGAAGGAAAAGAAGTACAGATGGGGAAAAAAACTCAAAGAGGAAACAGAGGAAAATTTGAGCAAAATAGACTGAAACAGGTAGAGTCAAACTCAACATGCCTGTAGCACTGGGCAGTGGTCAGCTATGAGAACAGAGGTGTGTGCAGGGCTGAACAAACCAGCTACACATAAAAAAAAGGGGGAGACCAGATACCAATACTAACCCCACATATTGGCCTATATGTAATCCACTGACACATACATACTTACAAATTGGAGCAGAGCAAAATGATAAGAGTGTGTCAGATCAATGCGTTAAACCAGCCAGAGGTTTTCAGTGTTGTTGTTAGATCTATAGTCATTATGCTGAATATACAGTGGAGCATGGAGCTTATTCAATAACCTATAAGACAACCTGAGGACCTGGGCAATCACAAACACACTCCCTGGAATACACACACACACAAATATCTGTACTTACAATATACAGACACACACATAAACATTTGTATATAAACACTAGTATACACCTTCATATATAGAAACACATACTATTAAACATTAAACAAAACATACACACACACACAGGCAGAGGGAGAATGGCATACATACAGAATTAATGAACAAAGTCACACTCACTACATATCCAGCAATGCCTCTCTAACCCCTCCCCACCCCCCACCCCCCACCTCCCCACCCAAAATCTATCCCACTCTTGCTCACACTCACTGTCTCCCAATTCCAAAAACATGAAGTTGATGATGTTAAAATTAATCAGTTGGTTTTATTCCACCTCACTGCTCCACTGTCCAACATTCTGATTGAACATGACAGCTCTCCCTCTTTCTCTGCATCTCACACACTCCCGCCTTTTTGTTTCATTTTCAATCCAGTATGCATCATTGGCGTGAACGGTACAGGAACAATATTGCCAAAGCCTAGAATACAATGGGAATTCATCAACAAACAGAGGAAAATAAGTAAATCTCCCCATTCATTCATTTATCTCTCATTGTTTAGCTCTCTCTCTCTCTCTTCCCTGAATCTGTTTGTCGAGACTATTCTTTGTCCTACTTCTTTCTATCCCTCTCTCCGTCTCTCTCTCTCTCTCTCTCTCAATGTGAAATTAGTTTTGGGAACCACATCGGAGGTTGTAATGCGCCTTATAGAAGGCATGGCTTCTTCTTGAATTAAAAGCACACTCTGGTAATCATGTGAAACGGGAGATTCACGGCATTTATGATTGAGCAAGAATTGTTAATAAAGCTTTTGATTATTCAGAATGAGAAGTTACAAACTGACCTCAAATTGACCTTTGAACCTTTGTTTCAGTTACCTCGACTTTCTTTCCTCGAAGGATCAAAATTAAGTAGTTGCACTATTTTTTTCAATCTGCAGATGTGGTAATTGTGGCTGTATACAGTCGAGGTAAGAGGCCAACTGACCAAGACACTGTGTGCATTGCTGCAAAATACCTGGCTAAGACACAGATGCTCATATTGTGTTCCAGTCAACAGACTTATTTTTATCTTGCTAAGCCCACTAGAGACTGTTTAAGCTTCCCTGTAAACTACAGCAGCAGCCTGGCAGGCTAATGGTCAGTCTACATTCGTGCCAGTATCAAGGTATTTGTTGTGCTGTTGTGACTGTCACACCTAATCTCATTGTGTATTGAAGACTAGTCGTGTTTAGTTATTTTCTGGAGGATGTTCATCTATTGTGGTGTGAATATTTCTGAAAAATCTCTCTTTGAGAATATATACACTGTGCTGAATGTATTTTAATAGTTCAACATTAATACTGTCAATCATCAAATTTAAAAATGGTCCCGAATTAAAGGATCAACAATTGTAAAACTATTTGGTGCTCCCATCCTGTACAGTCAAAGATTCACAATTAGAATTACAGTTCTTTAGAATTACAGATCTTTATCAGTATTACAACAGGTACTTTTTGGCCTGTAGTTCCTTGCCTGAGACATTTAGCCTTTCCAGCACAACCATCACTCATGAACCTCCATTAACTATTGGGCAGCCTTTAATTTAGAAATGTTCACAAAGGCACAGAAAGCACTTAGGCTTTTAGACACTGGCAGGTCTAAACAATCCTGGACCATACTTAAATTAAATTAGCACGTACCTCCACATTCATATCTTTTTTTTCTCTTTTTTAAAAAATGTATCTTTAGTCTCAAATGACATTTCTTTTATCTGGAAGTCTATTTTTGTCCCAGTGTTGCTAAAAGCTGGTGACCCAACACTATTAAATTACTATAGGCCCATTTCAAAACTGCCATCCCTGTCTAACATCTCAAAGCCCTTGCATGTGAGCATTTTTATTTACTATTGATCTTTTATCTGATTATCAGTGTATTTCTATCATTTAGACATGTGACATCATTGAGCAGCTTTTGACTTATGATACAGTAGCCATGCAATTATGAAACATATACCTCAGTATTAGTTTGTCGCATACATCTGTTGCTGATTTGAAAATGAGTTGTCAGGCAGAGTACAGTGTGTACAAGCTGACAGCATCACCAGTTTTCTGTCGCTGTTTATCGCTGTACCAAGTTTACAGTTTTTTGTTTTTTTTTAACTGTCTGGGTCAAAAGGTGCCTGATGCAAATGTTTTTGTTTTCATGCAGACAAAACCTGAACTCTCAGCTTGTAGCTTTTAAATTAAGCTTAACATTATAAAATAGACAAAAAAGTATTAGTGGGGTGTGTTACATCAGATGAGAAGATGAAACGCACTCTTCATCTATCCCCTGCCTTTTCTCCTTTGCCATTTCAGTTTGGCTCCATTAACAGTGAATGTATCTTCCTGGCAATAAAACAAAATCAACAAATAAAAATAATCAACATAATAGCAGCCAAATCAGTTAGTTTGGCAACAATGACAACAACTAATCAACAAACAAACTATCCTCTGGTTGGCTTTGTTTGTGTGTCTGTTGCTTTTTTTCTGTCTGCCAACTGAAATGGACTTCATTAGTATAAAATCTACAAGTGTTTCTTTGCCAAAGAAAAATCAACAAATCCCAGCACAATGATAATGACTGTAGACACAATAGTTTCATCATCATACAAGTAACTGTACTCTCCTGTCTGCTTCCTTTCTTTTTCCGTCTTTTCTTTACACACATACACACTCTCACATATGCACAGTGAGGTTGCAGCTACAGTATGATCCCTGACATATATATAGTATATACAAACACTGACAGAGTCCTGTTATGGAAACTGCAGATGTCCATAGAAAGAAACAAATTGACTGGAATAAATTGCATCTGGCCTAAATAATAGACCATGTTCTGTTCTTCTCCATGGGTGGCAGTTATTTCCTCTTTCCTCCTATTTCATTCTACTTTACTAACCCACATCTCTGTGCCTATATTGAAAAGCACCTGAGGGAGGCTTTCAGAATCAATAAGCCCTCAAATACAAAAGACCTCAGGGTTAAGTTCGAACACACTAATACTTCTTATTTTAAGAGCAAAAGAGGGAGTAAGAGCAGTGGAAGGAAAATAGACAGACTGTACAAGAAACCGGAAATGAGGACTCTTCCAGATAGATCACATGTAAGAACACACTTTCTCAAAACTTCATTAGCAGTGATTTGGAATGATGAAGTGTCTTCTTGTGAACACATGATTAACAGGTTGCTGGGTAGCAACAATGTGGCTTTCACTAATGGAAAAGACTATGTTATTGGTCCAAACCTAGTAGCCATTCATGAAAGCATGGTACACACTTCAAACCAGACAAAAACTGAAATAAAACAGCATTTGTTTGTGGTACTTAAAGCACTTAAAACTTACATTTGAAAAGCTCAGTGGCAAAGTATCTTTCAAAAAAACAATGTCCAAAAAATTTACAGTTGAGAAACAATACTATAAATTTCAAAAAGACTTGAAAAGGAATTGACCTGTGCTGCAAACGGGTTAATGGTAAGTGAAATACCATACCATGCCTGCTATAAATTAAGCACAGCTAAATCACATCCAGACAGTGTCCAGACAAGAGACATCTTAATGTCAGCAATAAAAAGTGACCAGTGTGTGTGGGTTTTGTAGCCTAAGTGCAAGGTCAACAGTGTGTGTGAACGTCCTCTTCGATATAGTAATAGTAGAGATAATGATGGATTTCCCCATCATGGCGAGGTTAACTGGCAAACTGTCCCATTAGGTGAAAGCATATCATATGCAAGGTTATACACACAGAACACCAGCACCGATCATATACAAAGTACCGACATGTTTATCACCATGACTTCTAGGTGTCCACATACACGCAGATACACACGTCACATGCACACACACCGATAGACCCATGTGTCCCTGTGGTGATGGATAGGCTGGGAAAGTATTTTGCAGGCACTTCTAATATTCAGGACTGCTGTAATTTTTCACACAACCTTTTATGTCAGCCAACAGACCCAGAGAGAGAGAGAGAGAGAGAGAGAGAGAGAGAGAGAGAGAGCAGTGTCACCTTTGCCTAGGGAAAACAGCTGAGAAAATGGCTGAGGGGATGCTCAAATTAGCAAACTCAGGAAGTGCTTTGGTTGTCCTTTGCACGATAGTAGGTTCCTGACTGAGAAAATGACTTTGTGTACCTTTTTTAAATTAACTTTTCCTTAAGTCAGTGTGTATAACTTGGCCCTTGAAACTATTTTCATGGTGAATTATTAGAGGATGAGATTCGGCATAATTACATTTACATAATTAATTACACAACTTGTCTCCATATGGCCTGACAAACAAGCCACACCTGCTCACATCAGATACATGGTGGTTTCATCATTATATAATGATACTGGTATTGTGATACATACTGGATGGTGAGTCACTAGAATTAGCTCATTCTGGAAATTTCAGCCTCATACTATAAGTCCCTAAAATCCATTTTAGATACAACCACCTTATTGAAATTATTGACAGCTTCACAGGAGGCAGTTTGCTCAGAGAGTCAAGCTACCTTAACAGCTCCCCAGGGCTGTATGCCAACAGCCACTGCATGTATAGCATCTTTATCTTTCTCCTCCCCTCTCTACCTCTCTCCCTCTTCCACTACACTTCTTATCTTTACTTTACTTTCTCCTAAAATTGCACAACTTCCCAGATCTTCTGGTGCTCTGGCATGGCACTAAAACTGCCAGAGTCGGATTAAGTGCTGGATTTTAACTTGGTTAAACCATGTTTAAAAGCAGGCATGGTATGCTGTGGCATGTTATGTAGCCAAAGTAATTTCCTGTGGCAAGAATTGAGGGTGGGTTTAAAAAAGAGGGGAAAAAAGATTTCTGAGCTCAAATTAAGACAGAGTAAAGCTGTAATACTGTAAATTCTCAAATGGTGTCCAGGTAGAGAACCAGGCCTTTATTATTGAAGACACGCCTTTATTTCTAATTCCCCCTGTTTAAAAAAAACAAATAACAGGAATTGTTGATCTGCTCCCATATGCTGCATTAATTTGTTGTTGCTGCCATTTAATGAAAACTCAGCACTCTCTCCATCTACAGCAACTTTACACTGAGATAATAAGTGTTTCAAATTCATTTAAAAAGTCAGGGAAACTAGTGGTACAAAAAGAGTACTGATGGATGTAATACTGTGAAACTGCACATATATTATATTTAGAACACAATTGCTGAGCTAAAACTACAATAATTAAGGTGTGTTTAAATAAATAAATAAAGAAAAAAAAAAACAACAGTGCAGAGACTGGCTCTGATCACAGTCTGCTTCTTAAACATCAAATCAAATAAGGTAGACATCTCAGCAAGACGACTGGCAAGTGTTGAAGATAGAAGCTGTCCCACTGAGTGAGAACAGGGCAAGACTATCAACTAATTTCCTGCTTGAAGGAGTATAGATGCGTATTATAGCTTCAAATTAAGCTAGAGGATTCTGTAAAGACACCTGTCTCATCTGTACTTGATTACGCTCAAATGATTGTCAGTGACATTATTCAACTGTGACCTAGAGTTCCTGCCATTGCAGGTTTTAGTCCCTCAGCCAACACTCTTTTTTCTTCAATTCAAAATTTATATTCTATGGGTTATAATATTTGATTTCTATTTCTATTTCTTTACATGAACAAATCCAAACACTAAAATTCCAATAAATTATAACTATATTTGTCAGACTGTATTATATTAGTGGCTAAATTAAAAATATCTATTTTAATCTTTCCCTTAGAAATGTGTTGATGTGTTCATGGTATTCCTGCCAGTTTCACAACAACTAATCACTGAACTAAGATATAAACCTCACTATAACATGTGTGCTCTCATTAGAGTAGATACACTGTGTTTAAGGTGTGAATTGAAGAGGAAGTCTATTTTTGAGTTTATATTTATAGTTTGTCAGTGTATGGAGTCAGATTTTCAGTTCTTAGTTCCCTGAGTTGTTTAAAATTGACAGTATTATTCCTTGTTGCCTGTCTTCCTGGGTGTATGTGTCTCCACATTTATACCAATTACAATTAGGATATAAAAACTGTCTGAGATTGCATTCAATCAATAAAATGAATAAAATCACTGTGCAGAATGAAATAATTCATTTCTTTTTCTGAGAGATGTATGGGGCTAAAGTTATAGCTTGTAATTACTGCAATCGCCCCATTCTCTTCTGTGCTGGTTTCTTAACACTGTGAAAAAGAGAAGGGTGAGACACAGAGTACATCTGGTGCCTCCAGCTGAGCATATAAGAGAGGGGGTGGGTAGGGTGTGTTTGGGGGCAAAGGTTGGAGATGGACTGAAGATGTAGTTGAAACTGACCACTGACAAAAGGTACTTGTCAAACTATCATCATGCAAAAGCCAGCAATGAGGGCTTTTGATAAAAACATGTGACTAAATTACAGTATATGTAATTACAGTGTATGTTTTTTTCTAATCTAAAATCTGTCTTCTGTGTACAGCTAACAGGGACAAACAAGATTTTCTCAGTGACGTCTCCATTTGTAAGTGAGGTTTTAGTGAAAATGATGTAGCTACAGGGGAGAGACCACATGATATGTCAGCTTTCCCAGGAGGATGGATATTAACCTTTCTAAAGTACCAGGTGGTGCTTTGTGTTTGACCGCGGCTATACATGAACAGAAATCCCTCAGCGTCCACAAACGAAGCAATCACTTGTCTCTAGTGTGCGAGCCAGCACCTGCGTCCAGAATCACCTCTGACTGATAAATGACAGCAGAGAGTTTCCTGCTGCTTCACTCCCTCCACACAAACTACTCACCCACTCAAATCAAAGACAAAATCACAAAGGAACAAGTTGACAAGTGCAGTTAACATCACCTTGCTTTCGACAACAGCTGTGTCCCACTTCACCTCTGCAGCCTGCAAGACAGTCGGAGTGACAAATGACAGCAAAGGTCTAATGCCTCTTCACACTTGTGTTTGTCTGCTTGCTTCACCGCTGTCACCCCACTCTCTTGTGACGTCAAAAATAAAATAAATCTAAAATATCAGGTTAATGGGGAGGGCATGGGAGTAATCCTGCAAGGCCCACCGGTTAGATGAGGGCTTTCAAACAATTAATATTTTTTACGTTCAATGACTTGCAAGATGTTGGGAGGAAATGTTCAAGCACTTAAAATGTTTTGTGGAAAGCTGCATATGTATTGTCCAATGATAAGTGTAACATCTCTGTAACATGTTCTTAACATATTTTAAGAAATTTATTACAAACTCATTTTACTTGAATTAATGTGTAATTCAGATGTCTAAAAAATCTTCATCTAATGCTTGCATTTATTGTTTTCCTAATAATAAAAGATTTTCCTAAAGTATGTTGCTGACTTTATGCTTTGCAGAGATAGTGAAAGAGTTTGAACATCACCTATATCTTGCTGTGAGTGAATATAAGACTGACATGACCAGTCTTAGGAAATAGTGACAGGTTTTCTGTCAGTAACTCTCCATCTTCTTGCCTCAGTGCTTCCTCCTCAGCCCCTATGAGGTCCAAACATGTTCTAAGACACAATCAGAAACAGGCTGAAAGACTGATGTCAGAAAGAGAAACAAAACAGTTGTCTGTTGGATCAAACTTACACTCCAGTTCTATCAATTGAAACTGCAGCAGCTGTGGATAATTAAGACCTAAAGCTACACCTAAACAATGTAAAAAAAAAAAAAGAGATTAAGAGCAAAGTTGTAAGTAAAGTCACAAACTTTCAATATGAGACAATCACATTTAAGAGCTGGTGGTGGACACTCACCATACCCGTTAACATCCAGGTAATGAACACTGAGGTGGTGAGATCTTACCCGGATGTTTGTCAGAAGAATAGACTGGGCTGGTCTGTCAATACAAATGTACTATCTAAGAAAGGACAGAGCAGACTTCATCTGCTGAGGTCTGCTGTCTTTTATGTAGTGCACGACTATGGGTTAAAGAAGGCCAGTTCTGTTAAAGGATGCCCCCTTGACCCAGTGGAGGTGGTGAGAGAAAGGAGACTGATGGCTGAGCTATCATCCCTGATAGAGAACATGTCCCACCCAATGCAGGACACTCTGACAGCACTGGACAGATCCTTCAGTGACAGGCTGCTTCACCCAGAGTGAAGGAAAGATACTGGACGTCCTTCCCTCCTGCTGCTGTCAAGCTTAACAATCAACAGTGTTCCCAATATACTACTCACACCAAAATTGACAAATCCACTTGTGCACAGTTTCAGGGGGAGACATTATGAAAGCAACACACAAATTCCAACAGCCATTCAGCCCACACATTCATGTTCTGCATTAGCTAAACAGTCTGAACAGGGACTATTTAAAAGGTGACAAGTGAGAGTGCTAATATTGACTTGCTGATATACAGTGCGGCTGCAGTCATTTATTTGCCTTCCTAACACAAGGATCGCATTTAATCCATAATGCATCTGTGCTTCTGAAAATTGCGTTCAGCACAAGGATTTCTGCAGCGCCAGCATATTAATAATCAACTCACATAAGACACTTTCATGGTGTTACAATATCAAATCTGATTCAGGTCAAACATTTTCACTGTGAAAATGTCATTCTAATAACAAGGCAACATGATGTGTCGCAGGTTCTGAATGCACTATCACGGCAAAACGTTAAATGCATGCTTCTCCTACATTACAACAATGTATCAGCAACAAAACAAATGTAACTGCAATTAATTTTTTAATTTTTTTTTTTTTGTTTCTTTGAGGAGTAATACAACTAATAACTGTTATCCAGTGCTCGCAGCAAGACATCTCTGACTTTTATTCAACAATTTCAACCCCCGAAATAGCTACAGGAACAGCTTTCTGGCTCTGTTTACCATTAAGTGTTTTTAAACAGAGCAGAGTGAGAAAAGGTCTTTCTTTCTCACTATCTTTCCTCCTCTTTTGCTCTTCCGTCTTTAAATGAAACAACTAGATACTGCACTCCTCTTAGTTTTAGTAAAGAATGCAAGCTTCAGTGATGTGGGCCAGTTAGAGGTGATGCCTACTCTTCCTGAATCTGTTGCCATGACCTCAATCCCTCTCCACCATCACCTGTGGAGACTAAGAATATTTTCAGCAGTTTACCCAGGAGACGATGCCTGAGGGCCAACATAGGGATTCCTAGTTAAACTCCCAAAATGAACATGACCACAGACCTGCAGGACTTGTGGTTCGAGCATGTCAACCTGCAGTTTAAGGCCTGTCTGCAGGCGAGCGAAACCTCAGTTAAGTACTTCAAAAACTCTCCCTTGTACAGGTGAGGCAAGCCACTACTACCAGGTCAAACTCTCTGGTGTTACACTACTGTACATCATACATCATACCAAATATGCATATGCCACTTGTGTACTTGTGTTGGCCATTCATGTCGAAGGCCTTGCCCAGCCTGGCCCTAACAAACAAATTTAAAATCAGTTTTTACACACACAGCAACAGTGGGCAATGTTAGGTACCCACTACAGCCTTAGTCATACACATAAACAAAACCTTATACATCTAAATCTTATGATAAATTGGCTTTGTGTTGATGTGAGAAGAACATGAAACAACAGAGTTAAGTCACAATTGACAAAGTCCTAAGCACCTGTTGGCTTGACATCACTGCTGGTGCACATGAGGTGTGGTGCTGTATGTCATGTATTATATTAGGAAAACTGGAACCTCATCCATCAATTACTTGGAGCTGCAAAGACACCCCTACTCAAAGCAAACAATGTGTCATATCCAGTCAAGTCTCTCACCAAATCACGACTATAAAGGCAGAACAAGGGGAAAAACACTGTAATTTGCCTTTGTTGCTTTCCTTTTCAGTTTTAATATGGTGAAAAGCATTGCTAACACCACTAAGCAGATAAAAACATCACAAAATATCATGTTATGCATTTAAGATCATTTTACATATTTCAACCACATGTTCAGTGTTTGTATTACAGTAACAACTGCTACATTACATCTGTCATGGTGCCCGACTTAGCCACAGTGTCTGTCTGTATTGCTCATGCACAGCATGAAAAAAATAAACCAGGTGACCCAACATCCATGCCATCCCTGCTACCAGATATGTGACTGGTTTAATGAGTTGAGGGTGACAGATCATCACTGCTGGATCCTGTGGCCACCAGCTCCCCTGTCTGCCAATCACTTCCCTCCTAAGAGCACCCACACAGAGAGTACGTTGTCTTCCGCTTTTGGGATTGTTTCTGAGTGACAAGCATAACAAAAATACATCTGCTTTCATCTGCAGGTTCTACATTGATCCATTGCTTGCAAAAAGGCAGGAAATAAAGAAACAAAGTTACCTATTTTAGTATCTGGGATGCTTCAGATTTTTTGAGTGACATACTGAGTAACAAGTGACAAAACATGTCTGGCTTCATCCATCATCCATTCATTTCTGTCCTTCATTTCTGCCCACTGTTTGGAACTGCCAAAACCTGTATTTTGTTTTTTCTATCTGTCTGTCTGACAAGTTCCTTTGGCTGTGTGAGGCTATATACATAAGTATAGTAAGATAAAAAAGAAGAGACTGAGAAATCAGGAGAATGTGTTATATTGTACAACCTATTGTGAACAAATACTCAATATTAACAACATGTAGTGGAAATGCATACCCGGTATGTTCCATACATGCTAAGTAACATTAGTTCTTGCTACCACCCTCAGCATAATGCACGATAACAAAGATAATATGTGACAGGGGTTTTTTTGAATGACAAGTGAATGCTTATGTGGTTTAAATCCCATGCCAACGACTTGGTCACTTGTCTGCCTGGAACTGATATGACCTGAATAGCAAACAGAGTGGAAAATATCATGACTGGCTACACAGCTGACAGACAAGTTAGGGTAGATGTTAGTGTGTGCCTGTCCATGTCAATATCAGGATGAATAATTTGTCTGAGCATGTGTCCTTTATCCTGTGTTATGGACAGATGAGAACCCAGCTAAACTGACAACATTCTGTGAATGTCTGCCCCAGGTCCCAGATACAGATGTGGGCAAGATGGCTGAAAAAGTTTTAAGATGCTACAACAGCTAATATTTCTGAGTTATATACACAGCAGTTTATATAAATGAGTCCCTTCATTAGGTAGCGTGACCCTTGACCCAAACCACTGAGTAAGTTGTTGTTCCACCACCAGTTAACACTTCAGTGCTTCTTGCCATAGATTTTCTAACTATCTGAAACTCTACTGGTGGAATGAACATAATTCTAACAGAAAATATCCCTTCATTTGATGTTGTGATGGTGGAGAGCACTGACAAAATGTTCCATATGTGTTTAGTTGGGTTGAGATCTGGTGACTGTGTATCATTTTCATACTCAAACCATGCGTTGACACCATATTCCTTTAAAGGATGCATCGGCATTCTTTATGTTTCTCAACTCATTTATCCAGAATTTTCTTTTAATTTGTCATCTAGTTTTTTGAAATGTGAATAGAAAGTAATTTATAGACCTTATTAGGCAGAGTAGGATCAATAAAAAAAATGTGTTCCATTACAACATCGCCTCTTTTTGATCTCCACATACAAAAGTGATCACTGGTTGCATTGATTAGATCTGATACATGAAAGACTCAACAGACAGAGGAGAATGAGTCAAAGCTTGACCTGGTGTAGTTCGTTCACCGTCTGTTTGTGAAACATAAAATAGATTTAAGCAATGAAATGAATCATTTGAGAGTCTGTTGTAACATCAGATTAGATCATCTGGGCACTAACTTGTATTTGTGTCACACTGTAGTCAGGATGTCACTTTTGAGTGGGCAATCAGGTGGCAGCAAAAACAAATTATCTACAATGACCTCTTAAGCCAGTTAAGCCATGGAACAAGATAAACAGAGTTGCTAGATATAATAGAAATAAGAGGTAGACAAGCGATTGAATTGGAATTTCTCTACCAATGTAGTGAGGTAGTGTGTGTGTGTGTGTGTGTGTGTGTGTGTTTGTGTGTGTACGTGTGTATTTGTATAAAAAACCCTTGGCTGTTGAGCACTGAGTGACATCGGGCGAAGAGGTTATCAGATGTCTATCTCCATGTCTATCCATCAGCACAAGTGTATGTGGAAGTGCTATGTGTAGAGAGGGAAAGTGTGTGTGTGTACTTGTCTGTGGTGGCCATGTGTGTGTGTTTTCATGTGTGTGTCTCCAGCCAATCTGTCAGTGCAGTGTGTACATGGCAGCATGTAGACAGATGGGGAAATTGTGTGTGGGTGTGCGGTGAATATCTGTGTGTGAGCGAGCTTTTGCCGGCACATGCAGGCGACTGATGTGCCTGCATGTGTGAAAATTTCCTATATGACTTGTATAATCATCTTTGTAAGTGAGACTAAGTGAGTGTGTGTGTTTTGTGGCTGTGTGTATACGCCTCCAGCCTACAACCCAAGAGTCTTGTTTGTATGCTGTCAGTCACTGCAGACAGCCATTGGCTAAACAATGCGAGGGAGAGGAATTGAGAAGAGATGGAGAATGAAGTGGTAGGAAGGAAGAAGAGATGAAAGAAAGCAGGGAGATATACACATGGGAGAAAGGAGGAAGGAAAAGAGTGAAACAAAGGAAGTTGGAGACAGATAAAGAGAGCTGAAGGGAAAGAGAGATGGAGAGAAAGCAACGATAGCAGAGAAAGCAAAAAGCAAAAAACAGAGTGAGAGACACGTAGTGGGGGGAGGGTTCTCAAGGTTGCACGCTCTGTACATTATGAAGAATGAGTCATGACTATTGAAGACGCATTCACACACATGCATATATGTGTGTATGTGTGTCTGTATATACACATACACACACATGTATATATGTATGTATGGCAGTCACCTTGGCGCTATAAGCCACTTTCCCTAAGGTCTACTTTTTACAAGAGGTGTGCTTCAGTGCAAAGCCGTCACAAAAGCTGGTACACACAATACTAAATAGAAAGGTATCAACATCTGAATAGAGCACATGACTATAGAGCAGCAATAAATTTAAAACACGCTGATTTCAGAGAGTGCAGGTCGTCTGTTGTGCTTAAATGTTTTCCTTTTCCTTGATGGAGTTGAATAAATACTAAGTAAATTTCTGAGGGGGTGTCACTTAGTCTGTGGGTAAGAAGAGGTGAACTCGACTTGCATGGTTACAATTTCAGAGGCTAGAAACTACAGCAATTTTAGGACACACAGTGATTCCAGTGCATTTAGGTCCTTTTCTGACATCAACTGGCACATGGAGGTGTAGAAAGCCTGCCTGATACATCCACTTTACAAGGGTGGTGGTCCAATCAATCAATCAAACATCACATGTATAGTACCTTTTGTGCAGGTTGGTGCAATTCAAAGTGTTTTAACAGATGACTGACATGCTGATAATTAGACAATTCAAATGGAAACTGTGAAATAATTTGACACTTAAGCACACAAGAAATAAAAATGATGAAAAAATAATAAAACCAAGATAAATAATTTAAAAAGGCTACATAATGTAAAACCAGATAAAAAATAAAAGACAATTGATAAGAGGGAATAGAACATTAAAATAAATGATTAAATAAAATAATGAATAATAATGACTTTAAAACATTCTAATCAAAAACCAGGCTAAAAGATACTGTTTTCAGCTGCTCTCAGGTCCTCAGGCAGACTGTTCTAGCAGCTCGAAGCATAAAAACTAAAAGCTGCCTCGCCCAAAAGCTTTTGTCCTGCACTTTGGAATAACTAAAAGACTTGTGCCAAAGGACCTGAGGGGCCGTCCTGGTTCATACATTGTAAGCATGTCAGACAAGTAGGCTGGTGCAAGACCATTAAGTGGTTTAAAGACAAGTAAGCAGCAGAATTCTGAATCAGCTGTAACTAATTTATAACTTTTTTTGGGTGAACCAGACAGGAGAGCATTACAATAGTCTAGCCGGCTGAAAATAAAAGTCTGCATTAGTCTCACTGTGTTGCTAAGAGAGAAAAATGGCCACTCTTTAACTGTATTTATGAGAGGATTAAGAGCAGATTTGTTGATATACCCCACGTGAGCCCTAATGTTTAATTCTGACTCAAAAATGACACCAAGGTTTCTTGTCTGCTAGCTAGCACTAAGTCCTAGAGATTTTAATGCTGTGGTCAGTTTTTCTCTCTGTGCTTCAGAATGTAGGACTAGTATTTCAGTTTTATCCTGGTTAGTGAGGAAGGACATCAAGGTATTAATAACATTTTAAAAATCCACTTATCATGTCCATTGAGTAGGTAGACATGTTCAAGTATTCCTGACCAAGACGCTGAGCCCCTATCACCTCCAGGGCTGCTGTATAACAGGCCCTGACAAAAATGAATTTTAATATGAGATAAACAGACCATAGCACTGTGATAACTTTTAACTGTAATTTGCAACTGTACTAACTGTAACTAGTTAACACTTTCTCCAGTTCTCTTATAATTACTACTAAATTGCATTGGCCTTGCTTCCAAGAAATTAGTTGGAAAATACAGGATCAATAAAATAAATAAATAAAAGCTCATAAATTGTTTTTTTCCCCTTTATTCACCAAAAAAAAACAAAAAAACACATCACTGGCTAAGCCATTGCTGCTAAAGTAACCCATAGCAACACACATTCATGTATGTTTTGCGAGTAGAGATTTCATGTTATCTCTAGTTTCCTTCTGCTCTCACCAGCAATATGACATATACCATGGTCATTCTGTTCTTTGCCCCTGAAAAAGAAGTTGCTGACCTTAGACTTGAAGTTGGTCCCCGATACAGGTTAATAGATGACTAATGTCTCATTCTACCAAAATAGCAGGCTGAGATAATAGGTTTATTTCCACCAAAATCCTTCAAAAATCTCTGCATCATCACAACACATTATGTGTGACAGAGAAAAAAATACTAACCCCCCCCCCCCCCCCCCCCGCCATTAGGCATAGATGGCAATAAAACGAATACTGTAGTACAAGTAAATCTATTGGAACACACAGTCTTGTGGACATTTAAAAGAGTTTCCTCTGACAAATGGAAAACAGTTGGAGGATGGTATTAAATTTCTAGCTGTATCTATTTTTTCCCTCAGTGTGATTGTAAAACAAAACAGCAGCGGCATGTAATTTTGCTCTTGGAGGCGGTGGGTGGTGTAATCCAACCCAGAGTTAGTTCCAGTGGCAATGTACCAACAAAACAACAAAAAAGACCTTTGCAGCAATAATGTGAAGGTTGTTCATAGAGGAGGCAAGAGATGTCACATTATCTCTCACTATATCGCTCTACTTTACACACACACACACACACACAGATACACAAGTGTACATGCACTTGCAGACTGAGTGATGACTGTTATCAGCCTGATAATAACATGTTGAATTAACCTGCAGTAATTCCTCTAGACTGATGCAACTGGCTTAAGGTTGGTTGACTTTTATTGTAAACAGACAATCTGTGTATGTTTGTGTGAGGAAGTAGATTCATGGCGTTCTGTGACTCAGCAAGAAAAAAATACAAAAAGGGCTAGAAAATGAATAATGTTTTTACCTCATGAAAAGGAATTTCACCTCTAAAGCATAATGATAAAAACGACTCATTAAGCAGGACACCAGTAGTATTTGTCAGCCATAACAACGGGCTGGCAATGAGCACTGTGACATGCAAGTTTTCAGTGGAACATACGACATAGGTCAGTAGAGAGAATCAAACTCTTAGCAGAACTTTATTTGGTATGATGTAATGCAGTTCTGTGTAATTTCTCAGACCTCTGGCTATATCTCACATTTGTTTAGTGTTTGAAATAGGTCTAATATTTTAGTCACTTCAATGCTATGTTGTGCTTCATTAACTAAAAAATCCCCTTAACTCCAATTGCCTGACAATTCAAAGACATAGCTTTGACATATTCTTGTACCTTCCAGATTAGTCTGATGATTACAAACACTGTCAAAAGCTAATAAAAATACTGAACTGATCCAACGGTGGTTGAAAATGTGTGCTGTGTAAAAATGTGCAGCCTTGCAGGCTTAGCAGAATGTGCTGCCAGACTGAGCAGGATGGCATTTTTTTCCGAATCTGCTGCTGTGACCTCCCTAAAAGGCACATAATACAGATTGATGACACCAAAGTTTATAAAGCGGTTCAGGACTTCTGCAGCATAACATCCCTCTTTTTCCACTTTTCCTGTCACTCTTCACTGGCTACTGAAGAATGGCTGTGAAAATAAAATGATACAAAGAAGATTCATATTCAAACCCTACATAAAGAACTATGTGACCAATGGAGATATCTAGTTTCTTCTCCTGTGGGCCAAAAGGGGCTTTTTCTTTCTTCTTCCATGGGAATTCCTGCCCTTTGTATTTAAATTAGAATCTTTTTATTGTTTTCAGTGGGGATTCTCTCTAAGGTACTGATGGTATTCAACTGTGACTCTATCTGCATAGGCAAACAACAGGTGTCTGAAATAAATACCAAGCCGAAGGTGTCAGTGATGCAGGTGTTCAGAACACCAGCCAACGCCAAGGGACACAGACTGTGGCGGTGTACCGTATTAGCACACCTGGAAAGAAGGAAACTATACCAAATACGGAACCACTGTTACTTTGTTGATCTTTTACTAAACTGTAAGAATTAAAGTATAGTATAAGATACTAAAATCCTGCTATTTAATGGAATTATTATGTGGAATTCAATTTAGCTACACAACCACTGACATGGTCTGATCCCTCTGATTTTAAAGTATGTAAAAGCTAGATTCTTAATTTGACCCACTTAGTATAAATAGCTCCTTTATACTGTAAGAACAGCGGCAGAAGTTTGTTATTACAACACTTATGGTTGTTATATATGATTTACTTGATAAACATACTGTATGTAAGATACTGTATTCCAGTCAAAGTTGGATCCCTCACTCAGGAACTCTATGAGTAAGAGAAACATGTAAACAGGCCTCCTGCTGGGTCTCTCTTTTATTTATTTATCTATTTTTGTCCAACCTCGCAAACTTTGTGTCAGTCCCTGTCTTTTTTATCCATAACCTCTATCATCTCCTCCTCCTCTATCTGACATAAAAGAAAATAAATACAATGCGAGCAGGTGTCAAGAGGGATCCTCCTTCCTCTCTCTCTCTTTCTCTGAAATGGTAAGAAATTGGATGGCAAGTTGCTCCCTGTTGGGTGTCAGAGGGGAGTCTTTTTATCATCTATATCTGTCAAATGAAAATGCCTGGTCTCCAAGGTCCTTTCCAAATGGCGAATATGCTGTTTGCCCCATACTGTATTGTTTTGCAGCAAAGTCAAACTGGCAGAAGCCATCTTAGAAGCAGGGCCAGCTTGAAAATTTCACTCACCAGAAACTACCATGTGTGAGAATCCTGTTTCTCTGGGGCTGAGTAATGGGACATCAACTGCTGCTCTAGCTTTATAGTGCTACTGCAACAGACAGGATTGACCTGGTCTGACACAAAGGCAGGATAAGGACAGGTGCCACTTGAGGACAAGGTTATTAAGCTGTGCACTTCAGGATTAAAGAGGACTACTTTTTGCCTGGTTTCCAGACAAGATGAAAAAGACTAGCCCTGTTTCCATTACGTGACCATGAAGGGCTCATTTATTTCCAATACAGGACCATACTAGAATAGATTGGTCTCCAATAACAGATCAAAAATAAAGACTACTCATTAGACTGGTTTATATTTCCCATTTCCATTTCAAAGAAGGCCATTTGGCCTCATTATCTTGATTTTTCCGGTATTGTTTCTAAACTGCTTTCGAAATCTGTTGTACTAAGTTTGTATTGTAAAGGTTAGGGCAAATTTCCCTTTGAAATTTACCATCCAGCCTCAGTGACCGTGTGAAACTAAGATAAATTAACAACAGAAAAAGAATGGAAGATGAATGCGTTCTAGTGTGTTCGATGGATTATGCCCCTGCTGTCCAATGTGAGGCGATGAAGACACTGAGTGGAGGTACTGAAGAAATGAAGAAAATCCCCAACAGACAGCGACATGCAATAACTGCCATTATACTCCTCTAGACAAAGACAAAGAGAGGGATTCCCCTGTTGATGACACATGCAGCTCCCCTATAAACACAGTCATTTTTCAACTTAACCTTCCACATCCAGTATCACTTGGACACAACAGATCTATAAATACACATATACGTTGTCTTATACAACAGGTACCTCTACCTAAGCCATCTGATTAGTGACAGATATGTTCCAATAACTAATAATTCACGGTTTGTTGTGTTTGTTGGTTGCTATCCCAACCAGAAATTAATCATGTTTTTTCTTTTTTATGATTTGGCACTACAGACACAAGATACAGTATGTTTTATGCAACCATCAAACCAATATTCTCATTTGTATTGTTGGAATATGATTCAACTATGATTCAGAAGCCATGAAGAGCAAAAGTAGTGTCATTCTGACTTATTACTTGATAGTAATTCATGTGTTATGTGAGGATCCATGAGGAACATGTCCTACCACATCTAAAATAGAAATATGTAGAACTGGAGACTGGGTATTACCTGAAATGTAACAAATCATAAGAAGAAGATGAATGTGTTCACATATGGTCCACTAGGCAAAAACTCCCTTCTCTTTGTGTAACAGCGTCACAGCCACTGTGATTGAGTATAGCTCTCCAACAAATGAAGGCAATCCCCATTAGACAGCAATAGACAATAAATGTCAACCTACCCTTCAATACAAAGACAAAAGGAGAAAAGAATGCCCCATGATAACACATTTCTGTATTTCTTCTAAGCATCTATCATCATCTATCATCAGTATCTAGGAATGTCTTGTCATGTCTTCTGCAATCAAACCATTTCCTTTTTTCTTACTTTTAAATGTCAAGTAAGTAAATCTGGCTCCTGCCTCAAAAAAAAAAGAAAGAAAAGAAAAGAAAAGAAAAGAAAAGAAAAAGTCTGCATCTGTATGGTTTGGTCATAGTGCTATATTATACTGTGCACTGATTATTAAATACACTCAAAAGGAGCGTAGTCCATAATATTCTATTCCGTTTTTGTCTGAGGTTTGTGAGTTTGTTACATACTGGACATTGGTGGTCACTGAAAACCAAGTGTTCTTTTTCTTCTATTACTAGACTTTTAAAACCTCTTCTCTTTTCATGTCTTCTTGCATCCTAAGAAACAAACTAAAATCTAAACAACTGCTTCAGTACACTGTGCATTCATAGCAATGCAGTCTTATAGAGCCAACCGACTTTTAAACCCCCCTCCCTTCCTCCCACCCAAAAAACACACCATTTTCAACACTGCTCCTTTTTTAATGAGTCATGCCAGTGAAAAAATGTAGAGGACAATCAAGCTAGGTCTTGTTTTTCTCTCTGTGTTGTTGCTGCATCTGCATCTCATTTACTACCTCTTTGTTTACCCCTTGCTGGGTTAGTTGCACCTAGTAGTTTTCATGCAAAATTTGACAAACCTGTCAGCTCAGCACAGCTGAAGGCAAAATTAAAAACAGGCATAAGCACAGAGCATCAAAATGGGATGGGGAATTCTGCATGTTAGTTGGCCGTCATTATATTAAAGATCCACATTATGAACGGGTGCAGCAGGTGGCATATAGCTGAAGCAGTAGAAGAGATTTTGCTTGAAACCAATCAGTATGCTGGACAGTTGTTGTAATATTGGGTCCTACCAAAGTTATTTAAGAAAAGTTATGCTCTACAGTAAATGTCAATCCATCCAAGTCCCACAGTTTGAGCCAAATTACAAAGTGTATGGAAATGTTCGACCAAACATTTCTCCATGTAATAGAGTGATGGGAGGGAGAAAAAAACCTAGAGTAAATTTTAAAGGTTGACTTTGCAGGGCGAAAGTCTCTGCACAGCACTTCTCCATCCCTCCTTTTATTATCTCTACCCATTCCCTCTCTCTGCTCATTCTCTCTCCCATCTCTGCTTTCTACATCTCTGTGCCTGTAGCCAATTATCAAAGGGGAAGAGAAAGGTAAGCCGTGAAAGAAATTTTAAAAATAATGAAAATTAAATATTAAAGAGCCAACATTTGAAGTGGAGGTCAGTGTTTGCCATGTGTATGGGTAGGTGTCCATATGAATTGGTGTCTTGGGCTTTTCCCCAGTGCTGTTCTGTGGTTTGATCAAACTGTAACTGAAGACAAAACATATTTAATACACTTAAATTCAAGTAAACATGTTTATAGTGAAAGTCAAAAATGTAACAGGACCATTTATTAAGACTAACCTAAAATGAGGTGGAGGCCATTGTTTTGCTTTTTTTTAATAGCTTTGGCTTCTCTCCACTTTGAACAAAATTGCCATGTTAAAGGAGCTCTGTGCCGTAATCAATTCCTTATTGGATTTACACAGTGGCTAATACAGGACAACTTCCCTTTTTAAAATTAATGTCAGACAATGTGGGAAACATAATAATGGCAATAATATGCTACTGATCAGCAATAATGTACCTTGGGAGCTGTGTGTGTGTATTGTACATGTGTGTCTTTTGAGCAAGACAAAGAAAGCTCAGAGGAAATTGACTACAGAGCAAATCAAATGCTTTGTAATCTTCTCACTGGGTTTGTTCCATTGATACAATAGATGCAATCAGATTATCACTTTTATAACTTTTTTTTCTCTTCCCCTCATCACTTTTCATCTTCTCTCTTTCCCCTCATCTCCTCATGCACCAATTATCATTTGTTCTCTTCACATCTGCTATTCTCCATTTTTTTCTGTATCATCATCTGCTTTCTTTAGCGCTTTCCTGTCTCCCATTTCACCTCCAATCAACTTCTCTTCTATTCTTCATTTTCTGCCCTCACTCCTCTCCCCCTACTTCCTCTTCTTCCATAAACCTAGATGCTTCTTTCTCTTCCATCATCTCTGTGTTCTCATCTTTCAGTCTTCTTCTCCACCAGAAGAGGGCATCTCACCGGGAAATAAAACACTCCCCCCTCATCTTCTTCTTCCACCCAGAGAACGGAGGAGGAAAAACAGGAGGAGGACCGGGAAATCAAACTGATCTATTTTGATCCCCTCTGTTTTCAGACAAGAAGTCTGGCAATCTATCCTACACACACACACACATGCACACACAGATTTTCTACAGAAGCTGGGTACACACTGCAGCCTCCAAAGACAAGAATGTGTAGAGGAGGAAAAGCACAGGGGTGAGGGATAAAAGATAAGAAAAGATTAGGCATGAAAGGAAGAGGAGGGGGATCTGCCATGGGGGCCCTGGAAGGGAAGAAGAAGGAGGAGAAGAGGAGAAGGAGGTAAGAGAAAAGGAGGAGGAAGGAGGAGGACAAACAGGGGAAAGAGGTAAAGAAAACAGGGTGAGATGAGGCAAGGGGGGGGGGGGGGGGAGTGAAGTTGCTGAGTGCAAGAGGAGAGATAGAGAACGCAATAGGGAGATAAAAGAGACAGCAGACGGTGAAAGCATACAATCAAACTCAATATAAACTGATCACGAACGCAGCAGATGCTTTTGTCTTACACTTGGAAGGGAAAAAAATCGTTATCCCAGTGCTTGTGTGTGTTTTTGTATACTCTTTTATGTAAATATAAATGAAACAACGCTTGTTATCCCACGCATGGCAATAGCACATTTTCTCCCAGTGTAATATGCCAGAGCAACAATGTCAAGGCAAGCTCAATTGTTCAGAGCTAGATTAACTATTGTGTGAACTGTGTTTAAAATCAGCACCATGCATCGTTACAGCCAAGTTGCCCACTTAGCCATGCTTCTAATTATATTTTGTCAGCCAGGGATTTTCTAGAATAGAGAGGTTTTGTGAGGAGTAAAACACAATTTCCCTTAATTTTTGTTTTGCCTGGTCAAAAATGTCAGACATGCAATACAATAATGAAAAATGTGACCACATGTTTTATTAACCTTTTTTTGTTTGTTTGTTTGTTTTTGAAAAGCTGAACAAGGTTTTTAAGCATCAAGGCTGTTTGCAAAATTAAAATCTATGTAAGATCAAAATATGAAAGAATGAATAGCAAGGACTAAGAATTGTGATATTTCAAATAAATTATGTCAGTAAAACCTTGGATTTGTGACTTCTTATTCTGTTTATGTTCATTTGGGTGGAACTTTTATTACATGCTAAATTCAAGATAAGAAGTCGGTTTTTAACTTAACTTTATCAGGCTCTTGTTCAAGATGTTCTATGATATTTAATAACCTCTACACATCTTGACAGTATCAACAATATTTTAAAATTATGTACAGGAAAAGTCTGCAATTAATTATGTTGATTATTGATAAATTGGCTGATTGATGCCCCAAAAAGAGTTTAAGAAGACAGGCGTGGCAGAACACAAAAAAACAGTCTGAAGAGCCAAGTTATTTTCTATCTTAAGACCCTTGCTTAGTAATGACTTTTTGGAAAATGTAATCACCTACCACAATGAAATATTGGAAAATGAATATCAGGTAATAATTTTCAAAAATGGTTACACAGCATTTTGGATGAAATTCTTCAATTACTTTTGGCATAAAGACTGCTGGACTCAGGACAACATCACTGCTGCATGAAGAGCAGAGACGCTGCTGTGAGTTAAGTGTTACACACACACGCACTTTGGATGAGAGGAGTAACGGCAGGGCAGTGAACTGTTTTCTGTTTCACTGTCACAGCTTTTGACATGGCATGTGACATCCATGGTGGGCCAACAGGCAAGCACATAGTGCACAAACATGAGCATGCAAATGTATACTTTTTTTTTTTAATTGTACAACAATGTACTGTACAAAAAGGCTGTGCAGTGAACACAAACACACACCAACCCATCAACCCAGTGCCCTCTATTCACATACATTTCAGAGCAGTGGGGCGTGAATCAACACCAGTTTAGATCATGGGGCCTGAGACTGAACTGGACTGACAGGCCATCACTCACAGACACCACTGCTGTGTGTGTGTGTGTGTGTGTGTGTGTGTGTGTGTTTGTGTAAGTACATGTATATGCTTGTTTTACATGTTTTTGTTATCACTGTTGTTCACAGTTCGTGAGTCTGTGTGTGTCATGTGAATGTGGGGGGTCCTTATTAGTCATCACACTGTAAGAGGGTGAAGGGCTGACTTCACACTTATGACTGAAGGACCTCCTAAGGGAGTAAATGACTTATTAGTATTAGTCAGTAACTAGTACAATATTTGTCATGCTTTCTCATTTTCCCTTTCTCACACACATATGACAGCAGTAGGCACCAAGTAAAAAGCTCTCTGAGACACTTTATGAGTTCACCATTCCTCCATTTAAATGTCATACCATTTTCAAGTAAATTTGACAGTTTTCTTCAAATTAGTCATTTAAAGATCTGTTCTCCTAAAATGTCACAACAAAATAAAAAATGACATGTACATTGTCAAATTTCAACATGCCACTTCAGTCAAGGTTTTGATTTGTTTTGTTTTGTTTAGTTTAGTTTAGTTTTGACATGATGACCAGACGACTGAATTACTGACCAATAAACTTAATTTGTGGTACTATCTTTGTATGTATCATGTTCTTAACTAATCTATCTTGTATACTGCAGCTTTCTTAGTGTCTCAGCTTTGCAGTGACATTGTAAGCTCGTTCGGTAGTAAGTTGTGGGGAAAAGGGAGATGGATATGAATCTGTGAGCAAGACTTTCTTCGTGTTCATTTGCCAGTGAGAACCAAATGTGGTTTTTATAAGGTTGGTGTGATAAATAAGATAGATAGAAACAAATGTGATCATAGGTCTTCTCTCTATAAAAGAGTTTCATGGCACAGTAGGGCTGTATGCTTTTATAACCTTCAAACTCATAAACAACACTGAAAGTAATTATGGTTTCTAAAACTTTAAAAGAGTGCTTTTACATAGAAATGGTAGAGGTACAGTATTACTCTGCAGAACAGCACTGCTGGATGTATTTGGTAACCCGGTGCCACACATTTTCTGATGATGCCCTTCACATATCAGAGCAACACAACACCATCCAAGATAAAACTGAGCCAAACCTCTTACTTTCCATAAAGAAAATCAAAGTAAGTAAGTCCCCTCACTGCACAAGCACAAAGAGAGAAACCAAAGTACATCATGAATAAAAAATCATAAAGGGTGAGACATGAAAGAAATATAAAAGTATAGAATCTGCGAGTGTGTTAACTCATTCATTGATTTTAGTAGCCCCTAAGTCCCACTGTTGTATCAGTACCAACACCGCAGAGAGTACAAATGCAGAAATGATTGTCATTGGCTAAGAGTCTGGTCACAGCACATTTTCAAGTTTAAACTAGTTTTCCAGACTTTCAGCACTGGAGAATAAAAATACTTTATGATATTATTGATGACAATGTACTTTTCAAACAATACAATGTTTTCAATTATTGTTTTTATAGACCTCAGGTGAGCAATAATGAATACTATCACAACGCACTTTTTAGTAACAAGATTTTTGAACTGCAGATAAATGGCTTAAAAAGAAGAGAAAAATGATAAGAACTCAACATGGAATAATGGACTGAATTGACTAAAGAACATGCTGCATGCTGGATCAGTGTAAAGTAAAATCAGGTGGCATATCTTTGTCAGAATATCCCTCCTTTGTTTTGGATCTGTGTTTGGACCATAATTGATCCACAGATGCTGAACTGTGCACAGTATAAATAATTTGCAGCCACTTTCAATACATATGGTATCTTCATTTAGTATTACTGTTTTTGGAAGTTAAGGTGGGAAGTTCCTTAGCTCTGGACACATCTTCTGTGTTGTATTGACCAACGCTCAGTAATGACATGTATATCACATGGTGCAGATTTTATACCTTTTTTGTATATCACTTATATTTTAGACTGAAAGAGACAACACTCCATTGTTCTAAGAAAAGAAAAAAAAAAAAACAAGCGTCAGGGTTTCTGCTGTAATAGCCTTTATTACAGCATTGCATGCACAGTTGAATAAGTACAGTAGTATGTACCATGACATTCAAAATGGTCACCTCAGGGCCCATACACTAGTCTTACACCACTGTTACAGAGTATGCTTTTTTATGTATTTATTTATCTATTTATTTTTACTATGCAAGCAACTCTGTGAACTGGATGAAGGCTATTACAGTGGAAAAGCAGTGATTTGTAACATTAAAGCTTGGTTCATTACTGTTGCTGAATTCTTTCATTCCTTCAGCTCACACTGATTCATGAATTTTGGAGGATCTGCAGCATTGCACCGGATTCTTTGCTATATATCTGCTAAATGCATGCTGCTGATATATAGGAAACAATTATTCCCCCCCATATGTTTCAATAGCATGCTATTCATTCATATTTTTCATATTATTACATAATTTTTTAATACCATAACCATACTATTCATATATAGTGTTATTATACATGACTGCACTGAATATGTTGTAGTGTTGTAATTGTCTGCTTTGTTATGTTTGATATCACCTCATTTGCTCTATTCTTATTTATAACCTGGTCTTTTCCTTTGTTGTATCTTATTTGCCACTGCAACGATCCAATTTCCCCACGGGGGTCATTAAAGTTTCATCTCCTCTAGAAATCATTTAATGCACAGATGAACAGAGAATGCATCTGTTAACTCTTTGTGGAATACATCTGATCTGTAAAGGCTACCCAAACAATAAAGGGACTTCAGATGGCTTACTCTAAAGCCAAAGAAGTTAATCACTGCATGTTTTCAGTGTTTATATACAGCTAATATGTAAAGAAATACAATGTTGGAGTGGCCTGGTGGTTTTTACCCCCAGATACGACCCATAGGAGAATACCAGCAGCATACTGGACCTTTGTTATCATGGTTACAATAATAAACATGTGGTTAAAGATAAAACAGTCATGAATAAAAGAAACAAGGTTTCGCACAGAAAAAGCAGTAGCAGTTTCCTGAGAGTAAGTTCCGTGTTTTGATGACCCACCCATCCACCCCAACCTCCTTCTAACAGAGACTTTGCCCCTCTACACACTACATCACCTGTTGTGATGATGCTGCGATCACAAGAACATAACCACTGTTTCACATTTTTGATAGGTCTGCAGTCAAATGGAAGCTTAAGGAGGCTTGAGGCAAGAATCAGAGTAACAGCTGAATGCTTTGAACTAAGGGTCATCACTAAGTGGCTATTTGACAGTGAGTATAAGGTAGCGTCTCCCTGTGTAGCTTCACTCCGGAGTCAAGATACAACATGCACTGTATCTGCGTATTCAGACATTCCTGGCCTTCACTGCAATCATTAATCATATCAGAGTGATGCAGAGAGACTGTTTGTACAAGAGAGAAGTTCAGCACAAGATCATAGTATTCACTTTCTTTCTCTAATGTGTGACTGCCCTCTGCATGCTTTCTTTGCTCCAACAAATGCTCCTTTTCTTTTTTCAAAAGAAGCAAGCAAACAGGGAATATATAATATGTATAATGAACAGAGAGTTATGCAAAAATGTAAATATCCACTGTATATGTGAGTAACCATGCAAAGAACATGCCCACACAGCAGGGATTATCTTGCGAAATCTCTACCTTTGTACATGTATAAACACACACACACACACACACACACACACACAACACAAGCAGGCATGTCCCCCATATCCCTAAAGATACTCAAACAAACAAATGTTCCATTTGATTTTCTAAGCACATACAGTATCCAGTCTTTCCTTCCAATACACACACACACACTGACTCCATTAAGATGAGTGTGTGTTCATTATTTATCATTGTTTATATCTTTGATAGAGTGCCAGCAGAGATAACAAGGCTAAAACTGCTGACTGATGGATATTTTGCCTTCACACATATATAGTACAGACACACTTAAACGCTAGATGGAACACCCCCCTGCTACACACACACACGCTGAGCTTATAGAGCTGTACAAACAGGCAGGGGGTCATCTGTTTGTGTGTGTGTGTGTGTGTTTTATTTATCATTGTTTGACGTGTTGCCACTGGAAATAATAGGGCTAAAGTGCTGACTGATTCAGATTTAGGTGTCACATATACTCCCAGACACTACTTGGCTGTCTCACACACACGCAAATACCCTCAGGTCTGTGCATAAAAATACACATCAAAGTGATTTAATGTTAAAGTTCTCGCCTCACTGAGTTTAAACTGAGAATGTTGCTGATTATAAAAGACATCTTTGTTTTTTTGTGTTTTTTTTTTTGGCAGACAGAGATTTAAATTGCAATCGCAGAGACTTGTTTATTTCCTCCCTTTTTGGTATCTTGTTTTGGTGATATACATTCAATTGTGGTGCTTTTGGCCTGCATTCCTCATACAGATCATGTGTCAACAAACAGGGTGGTGCTGTGACGTTTCTTTTAAATTGGAAGTTAGGAGGACACTCTCTCTGTCTGTTCAGCCAGGTGGGTTATCACTGCTCATGTAATCTCATCAGCTTGTATTTCCAAGCTTCAGGAACTCAGAGAGGACATTCAAGCTTAAAGGTAGACTGCCAAATACACAGATTCAAGGCTGAAAAATGCCTGATGGATCAAACATGTGCAAAGCCCTTTTTCCTCTGCAGGAGTTAATATGTATTTTGTCACCCTGTGCTTCCGCTATTTATCTCGTGTCCTCGTAGGTGCTGATACTGGAAAACCTAAACCATAAATATATAGACTAGGTCTTTAAAGTGTCTACAGGTTAACACTTAATATCAATACACCAGTAAAAGATGTACACCCGTGTCTTCAATATTACCAACCATCTTTGTAGCCACAGCAGTAGTTCTTATTAATACTTCTTCTTATAAACCCTTATAAAAACAAGCAAGGCTAAATGGTCATTTCATATTGATCTATTACAGAAGTAGTTTGACATATGAGTCAAACAATCTGTTTCAGTCAGCACCAACAGAGTTAACCCCTGTATATTTAACTGAATATGAAGCTGCTAAAGAGATCATTTTCTTACCATCTCTTGGGTAAATTATATGGATTTGCCTACAATCAAAGCATCATTGCTCATTGAACAGAATTTTGATATACTTTCCAGTTCTATACTGGCTAGAAAATGTAGTAGCCAGATAGTTGGCAGACATCAAATTCATTATGCATAATCCTCATTCAAAACAAAATAGTCAAATCATCAAATAGTAAACCTTTCTATTGTCTTTTTTCTCTCTCTGTGTGTATGTGTATGTGTGTGTGTACGTGCGTGTGTGTCTGTCTGTGTGTGCACTGACCATTCAAGCGATTAACACCAGGTGTGTCAGCACTCTATGTCTGATGGATACGTCACATTAACCCCTCTCTAATGACTCTGTGAACGTGTATGTGTCCGTGTGTGTATGTGTCCGTGTGTGTGTGTATGTGTCCGTGTGTGTGTGTGTGTGTGCGTGAGCGTGTATGTGTGTGTGACACAGGAGGACAGAGTATTTCACGCTGGACTCTCCCATTACCTGAGGTCAGCACTGTTACCGACAAAGTGAGAAAAATGTGCGTGCATGCGTGTGTGTGTGCGATAAAATACACAGTGCAGGTGTGAACAGAACATAATGACGGTGGCTGGTCTAGACGAGAAGCTGAGTACAGCAGGTTTGGGAGCCCATACTGCCTTCAACAGCACATTTTAACCTCTCGCACATAAATACACACCAACATAAACAAATACACACAAACAAGCAAGATGACAGTAACCGTAATGCCCCTTTAATCTAATTCATGCAGTGGTGACGTGCATGGTTTTAAAATATATTATAATTGATTTCACTTTAACACGAACAATGAGTTATGATTGAATTCATGATGTTAGGTCACACCTTTTACAATATTTATAATACACTTATGAGCATTTAAATTACAACAGCTTTTTTTTCTTTTTTTCTTTCTGGCACTATTGCTCATTACCCTCAAATTAATCACTGACCTCACATTAAGTACACGATAATGTAGAATACAGAATTCCCTATAATATACAATAAATAACCCTAGATGTTTTCAGTTGTTTTAGATGGATAAAAGAAAATTCAAGATTTTAAAAGCATGGGCAAATTAATCTCCATATTTTTTAATCCGATGCAATTTTACATTCTGATCAGAAGAGATATCTATTTTGTAAAGGTCAGAGGTCAGATGAACAAATTTCGCTAAAACAGGGATTTATTATCTTCTATGCAGTCTATCCTTAAAATGAAAGAAATGTTTAAGAGGTCTGACAGTTTAAAACATAACTGAGACAATGTATAGATGTAACAAAACAACAGTTTATGGACCATAGCTTTGAACTAGAAGATAGTGAAGGTGACTGTACCTTAATGAACACTGGAACACTTGCACAGTCACACATCAAACTCCACACTCTGACTGTCTCTGCCAGCCCATCATCCACTCACTTCCACTCCATGAGGCAGTGAAACAGACACCTCTCCAAGTCCCTAAGGACCTCAGAGGCAGAGGACAGGAGGGAGAAGCTGAGCGTGGATGATGGGACACTCTATTTAAACTACACACACACACACACACACTCCTATCATTCCATCTCCCCCCTTGTTCCTATCTGTCTTCTTCCATGCATCATTCACCATCCTCCCTGCTTGCCTCCCTCACTCCAATCTCTGTTTTTGTTTCTCTCTTTCTCTCTCACTCTCTCTACCACACCGCTCACCAAGATTAGTTTATTTGTAGTAAGAAACTTAAAGCTACACAAAGCAAGGCTTTTATGGGGAAAAAAACCCCACATCTCATCAACATAAATCACAAGTGCAGCTGTGACAGCAAAGAGCACCTCTTCCGCTAATTGAGATCATGTACCTATCGCCCTATTTGCCTGAAGGAAATGACAAATTCAAATTGTCTGCTAAACAGCAGTGAGTAAATGTTCCACATGGAGGAAGCTGCATGTTTCTTCTCACTCTCTTCCCTTTAATCTCCAGTGGCATTAAACAGCACTTCTTGTTTTTTGTTTTGTTTTTTTTGGGGGGGAAAGAAAGGCAGTGAGAAATACACTGACTTAAATTACCTTATCATTTTGATTTGGTAAATTTTCAGACAAAGTTGGCAGTAACAGATTTTTAAGTGAACATTAACAAAATTGATCTTTGACTAGTGATAATAAACTTCCCAGTGTTGAAGTTATGGTGAATCAGACATAGTACATTGCATTTTGTTTATTCTTATGGTGTGTTACATTTAACGGAAAATGAAATTTAAAGATGGAACGTGCAGTCAAAGCCAGAGAAAGCGCACATGGGGGCTGGCATATTATATAAAGACAGTCAATGTATCATGCAATGAGAATGAATTAGTTCAACATCACTCACATATATTGTGCTAGCTAGCAAGCTGATGACAATTAAATTTTTATAAATCATATTTGAAAAAAACATTACGTTAAATTATAAGCTTGCATAACCAGACCTATCTCTGCACTTTGTTTAATAGTCAAACTACAGTAACAGTTTAACTTAAGTTACCTCATCCACTAATATGATGCCAGTCAATCATGTTCAGTCTCATGTCACATTATGTCACATCACTGTTTTGGCTGATGCCAAGGATGCTGACTGCAGTTCACTTAATGACCGCCAGTGTCATTAATTACAAGGGTTTTCTGAATGTTACATTTAACACCTTTATGGCTATTAGAAACCACTTTAGATGTTGTAGGAATCTTAGAAAAAGTTCAGTCACTGTTACATATTTTAAAATTCAAAGTGGATTGGTGGACTGAAGGGCAAAATTAAACCATTGTTTATTTAACATCATTAAGGATGCCTGGGAGTGACTTGGGTCCCTGCTCTGTGAAGTATAGTGCTGAACACTGCCTGCGTCTGTCTCTGTCTCAGTTTTATGGGCTACTCATAGGCTAAATTTGTTTTTGCCTGTTTTATTCTTGTTGTATTTCCCTGCAACCCTATTTTATGCAGCCATAACCCCATTGGTAATTAATGTTGGTCATTTTTATTGATTTTCCCATTGTTGTTATATCGTCTATAAAGCACCCTGTAACTCAGATCCAGGAAGTGCCACAAGAATAAAGTTTTATTTTATGCCCCCACTGATTGGCAGCCAATCAGGATTTAGAAATAAAAATGCACACTTCACACAGCGCCAGTAAAAGTTTACCATCGTCACCTGTGTGAGAGAATGCTGAAACAAATTACAGACCACTAACAGTTTTATTGTTATTCTTCCACCATTTATTAGTTTGACGTGGTTTAGGATTAAAAGTGCACAAAGTTGCTGCACACAGTTAAACAGAAATGTTTCTTCCTTGGAGTTTAGGTCTTGCTACAAAGACAAATACTGCTATTTTACCATAAGCACTAGGGAAAGTTTGACACCAATATTGTGGTAGAGGAGGCAGAATTCATTGGAGTGTAAATGCATTTCTGAATGTTGATGAATCACATCTGGCTTATGACTTCAGTTTGCAAGAGGAGCATTTTGAAAAATGTATGCACATGTCATAAGAGGCCATTATGCCAGCATGCAGAACAGCACACAACAAACAAGACAAAATTGTAGAATGAGCAGGTACTGAGATGACACACACTGCACACCTTGCACACAAAAACAGACACATACACACCATAGTCTAGTCCAGAACAGGAATTAGGCAGACTGATTGGTGAGTGACAAGTGAAATTGAATTTCTCTGCAGTGAAAGCCCAAAGGACTTGGGGGAGGAGACACATGCGCACACACACAAATGTGGGCATAGACACACACAAGCATGAAAAGGCACACACACACTCAAATATATACACACATCTGCATGAACAGTTGCTGAATAATTGCTGGCACACACACAAACACATACACGTATACTCTTTCTCGGTTTCTCACTCTTTCTCTCACTCACACACGCACACAAACACACGTAAACTGCTATCCCCACAAGTCCCTCCTCTCCAATTTACTGCCAAAGCTGTCTCTTCAAAAGCAAATCTCTTTTTCTCCCCACACCATCACAATGAGAATCGCATCTGGCAACTCCAAACAAAACAAAAAGTTTGAGAAAGGCCTTCATTATGCTGCAGCCGGTTAGACGTGATTTGAATGGTGGCGATAGTCAAGGAGTCATTGACGAAGCTCCCTATAGCCAGATTCAAGAGGAGGACGATGCATTTGTGTATGTGTCTTTGTATGTATGAAAGATTTTAGTTTTAATGTTAGTTTTAATGTTTTAATACACAATGACAGAATTGGTTCTTTGTGTCTCCAGCAGTTTGCTCTCTATCATGTACATCATATGATCCTACATAAAAGTAGGCTTTGCCCCTTTCCTTTTAATTCTTTAAAACAATGGCCCCAAAATATTTTCTTTTCTTCCCTCTCAAATTTGTTACTGCTAACCTGAGTAATAATAATAATAATAATAATAATAATAATAATAATGTTTGCTCCATCCCAGCAATTTCTGTATTATAATGCAGCAGTTAACATTATAAATTACATATATGCTGTGAAAAGCTTCTACTGTTTTCAAATATCTGTTCAAGCACGTACATGATTAAAATTACATTTTGAATGTGTAATACGACATACAAGCTACACTTAAGAAAATAAAAAGTGGATATTTTTTATCATCTCCCTCCCTAATTATGCTACTTTTGGACACTTCTGCCTTTATTAATGTACTGCAGGTGGAACACCACCATTCTTGTGATCTTTTCTCCATGTTTTCTTCTTTTGTAGCTTCATGCAGTCAAACACAGCTGTAAACATTCTTTGAAATGCTAATTTAGCTGTTATGACATTTTTGATGAGGCCTCCACTAAATATTACGATATGTGTGTATGGAGAAGATCAATTCAAGCTTAAATGACCACTTGCATCCTTTTGTCACATGACATAGAGCATGTAATGGTACTATGTATGCTCTATCTCATGTAACCTACAAATACAGTGTACAGTTTACATGTAGAAGTATGCATTTCATGGTCTGCTATATTAGGTAAAATAAAGGTAATCATGTACATTATGGTTCCTTTCCTTCATTAAATTCCTCACAAATAAACCCTGCTATTCCCACATGACTATCAGTGCTTGAAATTTGACTATGTGAATTTCAACTGATCAAATGCACACACAGCTCATCCTCTCAACTGGAAGACAATTTATGTCAATGGATCTTGATGAACGACACCCACAACACCCACGGCTACACATCAAACTCCAGACTGTCAAGTGCTGACTTATCATCCACTGACTCCCCCACCCCCCCACGAGGCAGGAATATAGACACCTCTCCAAGCCTCTGAGGAACCCAGAGGCAGAGGACAGGAGGTAGAAGCTAAGTGTGGATGTCCAGACACTATATTTAAGCCACATGTAGACACATACTTATTCAACCCTACCAACCCTTTCGTTTTTCTAAATGAATCACTGTGTCCTACCACCCATAGTCCCCACCCCATGTTTCTTCTTCCTCCAAGTCTCAGTCAGTCTTTTGTTTTTTTTGTTTTTTCTTTCTTTCCTTCCAGTCTCCATCAACCATACTGACCTCTTCTATGTCACATAAGAGCCAGTGGCTGCTAGGGACTGGAGTAATAGCTGGGCAGCTGAAGGGATGCTCCTGAAGGATAAAACATGACATTAAGCTGTACAATATTTATTTCGTGATCAGACTAAAGTCTGACAGCTGACGAAAAACAGGGCCCAAGGAAGAGGTTAAGTGTATTGTTTTAAATGTGTTTTTCAACATCATTATGTCTACTACAATTATGTGGTCTTTGTCTTCTTGCTATCCCAAGGGTCCATTTTCACTTCAGCAGACTTGAATTTTTTTATTTATTTGTTTCTTACACTTACATATTCCGGTGTTTCCCCTGCCACTGCAGCTCCTGCCCCCATAGAGGAAAAATTTTATATTAAAAAAATATATATATTTCATTTACCTTAAGTTATGTGTACTTGTTTCGTTTCTGTTATTTTCTGTCACATTTCTCTCCTCTTGTTCATTGTCTGTGTGTCACCTCTCCATACACACATGGAGCGAAGAGGAGGGGCAGAGGAGACAGGTTGACAGCTCGTTACATTAAGTTCAATAAAAGCTCAGACAAGTGCTATAAATCTCTCTCAAACCAAAGATGGACAAATGTTTGAATGTCAGGCCAAAATATCAGTGTCCAGTATCAGTGTTAAATTCACACTATGTGGCGACAGAGACAAGGATGCTAGTCGCTCTGCTGAGTCAACACAGACAGTTACGAAGTTACAATACAGGTGTACGTGTAAGCCCCAAAGACTGCAGTTCACAAAAACATCTGGAACAAAATGGACTGATGAAACAAAAATCAACCTCTATTAACATGATGCACAAAGGAAAGTGTGGAGAAAAAAAGCAACAGCTTATGACCCATAGCGTACCACCTCATCTGTCAAGCATTCTGTTATGGCTTGTGTAATTTTTACACTGCCTGTCTCTACCCATCATTGTTGCTGTTTGTATGTAAAAAAATAAAAAAAATAATCTCAATGAGGTTTCATTCAAAAGAAAAAAAAAAGACAAGAAAAGAGAAGAAAAAAATAATTTGGTTAAAATCACTTTTTTTGGGATTAGGGAAACTCTGTGGTCAGGGTCAAATAATAAAGATGATTACTAGTATGAGATGGGATGAAACCACTAAAACCCATAAATTACACTGAGCTCTCCCTTGCAATTTACCATGCTGCATGTTATTGATGAATGCAAGCAATGGAGACGAGCTAGATATAATATACAATACAATATAAAATAATATAACAGAGACAGAGACAGAATGACTTATTGTTATATCCTGCATATAAACTGATACATAGTTTAATTTCAATAATTTCTATATCTGCTAAACTTTCCAGTGATAATTAGTTTCTACATGTTTACCATACAGTTATTTTCCAGATTTGTACATTACATGGGCCTTCCTTATTATTGTTTCATGTGTCACACTTTACTCATTTACAGCTCATTTAAGCTTCTCTACATAACTTCAATTCATGCAGCTTTTTCCCCTCCCTGCCTTTATAACTCCTCCTGTCTCTTGATCTCTCATACTGTCTCTCTTTTTCACACACCAGTATATAGCCTATGAAATATCTTCTGCTCTTTTATGCTTAGCGCTGGCTGCCTTCCCTCAGGCATATTATTTAGCTGTCTTTTTTCTGTCTTTTTCCCCACCTCTCTTATATTCTGACGTTGCTTATTGAAACATAAGGTATGATGTGGGGAGGCTTTACCAGAGGTTTGCAGGGGTCACATTCTGCCTCATTTGCATATATACTATCACAGTGTAGTTTCTTGAGCCCTGGGGCAATATGGGATATTGGTTGTATGGATGCTATAACCCCTGGATGACATGCTCAGAGAGACTGGGTTGATACAGTGTGAAGCACTGACTGGAGATGCATGGGGGGTGGGGTGGGGGTGGGGGTGGGGGGGGTGTCAGGATCTCTAAACACTTTTCCAGATCAAAACAAACATCTACTTATTATTTTCCTACAGTGGCTGCTAATGTTTCACTGGTGGTTCTTTTTTCTGTCAAGTGAAATGTACTTATTTGGCATCTTAAAAGTACAAAACCATTGTGTCTCAAAGTGCTTTCCAACGAGGTGCTTACAAAACAAAGCAGCACAGCCATAACACAACATAACGAAAAGAATTACGCAGTTAAAATTGCAAACAGGGCATTAGAAAAGAATGTCAGCTACATCAAAAATTCAATGAATAAAAACAGGTTTTGAGATGAGTTTTGAATATTTGGACTGATTCAACTGATTTCCGCATTTCACAGAGGGAGCCACTGCAGAAAACCATCAAACTAAACAAAATGTGGCCTTTGACATTGCCTTCCAAAGCAGTACAAAAGATATCCATCCATCATCCATACCACTTATCCTTTAAGGGTCATGGGGGGGGGGGGGGTGTTACATTGGGTAAGAGGCAGGATACATCCTGGACAGGTCGCCGGTCTATCACAGGGATGACATATAGAGACTAACAACCATTCACACTCACTTTCACCTGCAGACGATTTAGAGTCACCAATTAACCTGCTTGTCTTTAGAGCAGAACGCACACAAGCATGGGGAGAACATGCAAACTCCACACAGAACCAGGGTTCGAACCCAGAAACGTCTTACAGTGAGGCAACAGTGCTAACCACTGCGACACATGGTTGGCTACATTAGATATACATCGTTAAAATCATATGACAGCTTTGTTATCTAGCACTGTTGCTATAGCAACAAACTGGTTGAAGATTTGCATAGGTTTAGGCACTGAACTAATTGGTTATGGTTATGAAACAGTTGTGTTTTCAGTTAAAATAGCTACCTTGTTAAGACAACATACATTACTTTCGCCTTGGCTCTTTCTTATTAGTTAAATGTCAAAATATGCCATATTAAGCAGTTCAACAAAATAACCATGCATAACCAGGGCCACTGGAGACCCAAAGTGGAGGAGCTAAAGAGCCCAGCAGTACAAAACAATGTCTCATATCCCCTTGTTGAACAAAGAATTCAGTGATGTTCTGTTCTGTTTGTAAAGCATTAAATTGGACAAGACTCAAAATATAATCTGAGGATTCTGGATCTGAGCATTTTAAATATTAACAAATTACTAGTGTTGTCTCCAGAAACTTGAATGGGTGCACAAAAACAGCGTTTAGATCAAAACAACTAAATGACACTAAATGATTTGTGTCCCATTTCAATCTTAATGTTGTTAATCTGTGAGAATAAGTGTGATAATATAGTGTTAGTTTAACAATTAATATGTAAACAAACATCATATTCACTAAGAGTGAACAACACTAATTGAATGAGATATAATTCTGGACATTATCCATTTCATATATTGGTATGTAGGTGATATATGATATGTGTAGGTGTGTGGGCATACACACAAACACACACACACACACACTCCTGTTTAACTGCAGTTGATTTTATCATCACTCTCATGTTGCACTGCATTACAACAACCTCTCACAGCTTCCTCAAATAAACTCCAACATAAAACCAAAACCATATAACATCCTGGCATTTTTAATGACACACATGCCTCTTACCGGCGTGAAGTTCATGACTTTGAGGATCCAGATAGTCAGCGCCAGGTTGACGATCATGGTGACGAGGAGGAGGAGGATGAAGAAGTACAAGCATCTCTTCCTCCAGCCGTAGATTCCCACTGCCGGGTAAACCTGGGCTCCACACACCGACGCCCCCCGTTGGTGGAGTGGGTTGGGCTGCGCCGCAAGGATATACTGCTCCTGGGTCATCTGAAAGGACACACAAATACGGAGAATACACGTAAGGATTGCCTTATCTGAATTCAGAGTCAGAAAAATTGGCACCATTTGCCAACTGATGTTAGGTAAGTGACTCAGTGACTTCATTCATTCAACATATCTCCCCTCCTATTTTTTCTCACTTCTTTCTTCCTTTTTCTTACTAGACATTCTCATTTTGGAGTGAAAATCTCCATTTGTTCAGCTCTGCACAGAAGCTCGACAAGCATAAAGGGAAATATTTTAAGGAGAAAGAGAGAGAAACAAGACAGAAGTGGCATGTTTATTCCTCCTTTTTTTCCATCCATGTAGTGCAGACAAAGATAAGGCAGAGAGAGGAGAGGATGGACTTTTGGGGTTTTGGTCATGGTGGAGAGAAGGATGGAAATAGTATTAAACAGTTGAAGATAAAGAGGAGAGGCAGAACAAGATAGGGATAGAGAGAGAAAGATAGAGACAAAGCATGAGAGATTGAAGGAGAGTAAAAGTAAGAGAGCAGGGGTGAGCGTGCAAGAGAAAGACCAAAGCATGATAAAAATAAGATAGAGGTGGAGCAGTGGAGTGGGGAGATAGCATGGCATCAAGTAGTAAGAGATAGAAAGGGAGGATGGAGAGAGAGACAGACAGAGAAAGAGAGAGAGGGGAAGATAAGACAGCAGAGGAGGACAGAGTCCATTAGTTGTAGTGCAGCAGGAGGAGTCAATGGTGGCAAGAGATATGGACACTGGCTGCAAGGCACTGCTATCTCTACTATCTGACTCTCTAACTCTCGCGCACTCTCTTTACTTTGCTCTCTCTACCTCAAATTCTCTCTCTCTCCCTAATTCACTTCCTATCTCACTCTTGCACCTCTCTCTCTTTATCAGTCTCTCTCACACACACATTATGTCTTTATTTGCTGAGACTGCATGACCTTAACACCTCAGTGACTGTTGATGTTTTTTTGCCCCCCTGCAATACTTTTTCTCCATATAGTCTCACATGATGACACCAACAAGCCTTGATGGGAAAACAAAAATGCTGACTCTTGCCTCGCCTGCAGAAAAAAAAGAAAGGAAATGCAGACTTGGCCTGTTAAAGTTTTGTTGGGTTTTTCAATGGAATAGGCTATTATCTGTGTCTCCACAGGGGTACTGTTTCTTGTGCACAAAAAAGCAAGGTCCTATTGAGCTGTTGATGTTAAGGCAATGTAAAATGACCGTCGAAACGTAGCAAAATCTAACTTTCAACTGGGGTTTTCTATGCCAATTGTTGTAATATGTACACTGATCAGCCACCACCTTAAAACCACTGACAGGTGAAGTGAATAACATTGATCATCTCATTACAATAAAATGTTCTGCTAGGAAACCTTGGGTCCCAGCATTCATCTGGATGTTACTTTGACACATATCAGTTAACACTGTTGTAGACTAAGCATTCCCTAATGGCAGAGGCCTCCCCCAGCAGGACAATGCTCCCATTGCACCTCAAAAACTGCTCAGAAATGGCTCAAGGAACATGACAAAGAGCCCAAGGCATTGACCTGGCCTCCAAACTCCCCAGATCCCAATATGACTGAGTGTCTATAGTATGCACCAGAACAAGTCAGATACATGGAGGTCCCACCCTGCAACCCACAGGACCCAAAGGATCCATTGCCAATGTCCTGCAGCACAGGACACCCCCAGAGATCCCGTGTCCATGCCCCGACAGATCAGAGCTGTTTTGGCAGTACAAGGGGTACACCAACACAATATTATGCAGCTGGTTTTAATGTTGTGGCTGATCAGTGTATAATCTAACCACAGATAAAGAGGGACTCTCCCTGCTTTTACATTCCCCTAGCCCATTCAACATAAAAATATTTTAAATCAGTTCATGTCTCATATCTTTTTGAAAAGCTTCAGTATCTCCGATGATATTCACAGCATCTCATAGAAATCTGCTATTAGCTAATCATGGCTAACCTATCCTGTCTTTTCATGTGAAAATTCTAGAAAAATCAGCTCAAATTTCACTTCACCAGTGAAATCACCAGTCTAACCAGTTCTACAGCATGGTGCTGTGTTACACAACCTAACACAGTAGCATGTTTTCCCTTACACTCCCAGAACTATTTTCCAACTGAATTAACAGAGATACTGGGTGACTGAACTGTGATAAAACAGAGCAAAGACACAACAAATTTGGGCGGAGATGCACCCAAGAAGCAATGAAGAGGCAATCAAGCGAGATATCTCTAGAGGTGCACAGGCATACATTTGGCTGCATTAACTATGAAGCGTGAATTCAATGAGTCTATGAGTGGCAATTATTATAAGTTTAGCACAGCAATCTATTTGTTAAAAATGGATAACAAGAAAAACACAGCATTTAATACCAGATTTAAAGGAGGTGATAAAAGAACGTGATGCATATTGCAATCTGTTTTTTTGGCAAAAGAAAGATGAAGCTACTTTTAATGTGCATACAAAATATGCAATCAATATTTTAGACTAAATGTAATCCAACTAATTTATATCTAGGCACAGTCTGGATATGTGACACATATTAATGCCAAGTGGAAAGAGGGCTTAATGTTTGTCAAGTAGGCTAATGGATTAATGATGTTTTGCCTTTTCACAGTGAAGAAATTCTCCTGCAATATCCTCAGCTGGTTGATCGGTTCCACTTTTTGGATGCATCTGTTCAGTCTGCACAGATACAATGCATATGAATCAATAGCAGGGTATTTCTGTGGAATAGGGTATTGAAATGAGCTGCTGATCATTTTATCTCAGTATTCAGCGTCCACATTGAATCAATAATTGAGTGTGTATACCTGTGTGCAGTTATGCTTGCTGTGTGTGTACTAGAGTTTTCTGTGGTGCCCACAAATGCCAATCATTTTCTTCCTGCATGTATCAACAGTGGGAATCAATAGGTACACACAGGTCTCTATAGGTCTCTATCCTTGCTCTCTTTTCACTTGATCGCTCATTCCTTCCATCTTTCTTTGCCATTGTCATTTCTCCAACTTTTCAGTCATTTCCTTCCTCATAATTCACATAAAAAGCACCTTTCTGTCCTTGCCCTCACCCTCTCCTTCACCCATCACCCACCCCTCCTTCTCATTCACCCTAACCTTATAATTCTCTCCATTTCTACATTGTTTCTCTGCTTGTTTTCCTAACTCACTTCATTGGTTTCTTCCTTCCCACTCGTTGCTGTCAATCCACTTTGTTTCCCCCCTTTTCCTCCTTCCTTTATCCTGTCCTACACTTATCCCTCCCTCCCTTTTCCGATGCAATTCTTAGATTGAACTGACAACAGAGTCATCAATCAATCCCATGGTGCACCACAGCCTGGAGGCGCTGCACAGTGTGACCTAACTTTATTAACATCATAATGTCTTGACAGCCATAAAAACAACAGCTAGAAGAGGCAAGTCACCATGGTTACCATCACAGCATACTGTCAACTGTGATTGTGAGCCAATAGTCATTTGTTAAAGGATCTTAAATTAATTAGACCTAAAGTATATAACTAGTAGGATTTAGTAGTATTTTTTTTTCATTGTGGTGATGTGCTGACCCATGTAGAGATTGGTAAGTTGTGACTTTCAAATAAGACAAGAAAAAATGAAAACAACTTACATGGCTGTTTTCACAACAATTTGCCTAACTATGTGCGATTAAGGAAAGTAGCATGTTAAGGAACATAACACGTTTACTGTAGAACTAAAACACAGCATTGTAACATCTCTTAGACCCTTTTAAATGTTATTCAACATTTTAAGGGTTTACTTGTCACTGCATAATTGGTCACAGTTACCAGGACACACACGTTCAAGCAATATTACTGGAAACCAAATGTCAATATGAGGAGGCCGATATGGTCAAAGTCATGGACACACATGACGAACACATAATAACACACTCTCAGACAGTATCCCCAATATCACCAGACTGAGGCTTAGCTCTTTACTTTGAGGATTAGATGACGAGAAGATGAGGAAAGAGAAGGAAAGGATAAGAGGAGATGACGGTGAGCAGGGAGAAGAGGAAAGAGACAAATGAGAGAAATGAAGCAGAGAAAGAAACATATGATTGTGATCTGTACACATGACTTATCCACCTGTACAAGCTTCCAAAAAAGAGAAGCAGAAAATAAACAGCATACAGCATACTTTACCAAGAGCTAATAACAGGAGATGAGAGGACAGGGCATATGACTCAAAGAGATCTATCTGTGAAATCGTCTTTTATCTTTCAAGCAGCTTCATTTCACATTGAAAAAAAACATCCGGATTCACATATTTGCCCTCATAAAGGAAGTCACAGGGGTTCCTAGGAGTGGATAACAGCTCATTGTTTGGTCTAGCCTGGAGGCGATAAGACTCAGGATATCACTGTAATGATGGCAAATGTAAAGCTGTCAATGTAAAACCTAATTGATTTTATTTCAGTTATAGAAGCATGTCCTCTCTGCATGTAAAATGAAGCTTCTCAGCATGTCCTGTGAGAGACATTTCAGAGGATGCACAGTGTCATCCTGACTCATTATGTATCTAAATGAATGTTAACACGTGTGGGATGTGAAGAGTTTGTCAAGTCAGATCCTGCTTGGTGGATGTTGCGAATAAAGGCGGAGTGGGAACAGATGCACACCTGCCCTGCTTGATAATGTATGTGAAAGCTAGATAAATTGACAGGTGGGTGGTTATGGATGGATTTGACATGGAGACATGGGTGGATAATGAACAGAGGGATGGATGGACAGACTTGTAGACAGAAAATCAGCTTAAGGTTTCGTTTTGAAAACTGAAATCCGTATCAATTAGTATGCTGGCTTGACCAATCGGCGCTCCAGCTGTATGTGAAGTGCTGGGGGCGATCCAGTGTATCTGTCAGCCAGCATCACACAGCCTCTCCTCACATCTGCTTATACTCAATCAATAGCACTGCTTCAATATTGCTCCACTTCTGATAGCCTTGACACTCCCTCTCTGTTGCTGTGTCTATTAGTTTCTTCAATGCAAGCTCTCAAGGAAAGCATTTACTATGCATAAGTAAGTGGTAAGGATCAACCACTGTAGGTTTTTTAAGAGCAAGCCTGACCATTGTTGACTGAATCTGGAGGAAGCCAGAATTTTGCATCATTGTGCAACACTGCTTCTTTGATTTCTTTTGACCTTTTTTTAACAGTGGAAAGAATACAGACAGAAACTTATACTGGAAAAGTTATGTAATAAATAGTGTGATCAATTACTGCACCTTGAGAGTAGTATTTATAAATAAACTGTGTAAACAGTGTTGCTTCTTTTTGAGTAATGACTGATATATGTTCTCTATATTGTTCAATTATTACTTACCGTAATTTCCGGACTATTGAGCGCACCTGAATATAAGCCGCACCCACTAAATTTAAAAAGAAAAAAAGAAAGTATATATACAGGCCGCACTTGTCTATAAGCTGCAGGTGTCTAAATGTTTTTGCGGCATGAAGCTCGTTAGCCCATAAAAATCTATAAATTAGCTGGATCATTGTTTAAGCCGCAAGGTTCAAAGCGTGTGAAAAAAGTAGCGGCTTATAGTCCGGAAATTACGGTATTATGTTTGGAAATACTCTGGTGAAAATCCAGTGGCTTAATAAATCAGAGCACCTTCTTTCTTATTTCCACATTATTTGCCAGAATATTATTGTGCTGAAATATTACTTCAAAATCAAAGTCTTTTTCAGCTACTCAAAAATAATTTGCCTGTTTCCAGGCAACTGCTGTTCTCTGTCTTACACTCATTACTAATGATCTATGAATTTAAGTTGATTCTTCCATTGTACAACCATTCATTCAAGATAACAAATATAATTCACATGCTTACACAATCATTTCAGTATATTATTATTACATTAAAATGTGTACAGAGGATTGAAAAATGCTACTGAAATAATTTCTGGAGAATTAACTTTTGCCTTTTATGATATATATTCAACAAAGTTTCTTGCTTTGTTGTAAAGTGTGTGCATTTGGATTAACAGTCCATGCTGTGGTGTTTCAGTACTGCACTTTTCCCATTAAAGCCATTATTATAACATGCAGCTTCTTGGATTTTCTGTTGATGGAGTTCCAATGTGGCACTTTTTGCTGACCATGGTGGCTTTAGCTGCTAATGCTAACAACTTTATGAACTTTTGTTGATGGATTATTACTTTAAGTGGAAATAAAAGCACTGGGGGCCACCTATGCAAAACACTAGGGTTATTATTTGCATAATAATTAGAAAATACAATGAGACAAGAACATCCTCTCTATGTGGTTTCTAAATATGACCTCATTAGAAAAAAGGCTATAAAAGACAACAGTGGATTTAATGATGCTGCACTTTTTCCAAAATGAAAATATGTTCAACAGTCCATAATGTTGTGTTTGAGTGTACAGCACATGAGAAAACAGTCCAAACTCATCTGAGATATAGGTTACGTTACTATAAGTACATTCTGTTTGCTCCTGTCTGTCTATCTCATCTGGACACACTTTCCATATATCGTCTGTGTTATATTTCTACATGAATTGCTTTTGGTTAGGATATTGTATTTCCTGTGTTTTGAAATCAGACAGTGACAATCATATCTCTTAGATGAAAGGGCAATCATCCATTATCACTGTAATATCAATTATGATATTACCTTTCCAAATATTCTTTATATTCTCTTTTGGTTTGTAAAGGACTTTGGTAGCATATAGTACACAAATAAAAACAGCTGCAACACTGTAGGGTGGTCTGGTGTGCATACTGGATATGTGACAGACAATACAACAAGGGATTTCATGTTGAATACTTACACATGCAACAAACTGTTGGTGCGTGTACATTTGTTTTTCATGTGTCTGTGTGTGTGTGTTGGTGCTGCTGATGTGATAAAACACTAAGCCAAACGAACTGGGAGCACTCCGTGTTGGCTGTAGGTTGTTGGTTTGGACAGTCTGCCATCCCTCTCTGTCACTGTGGGCACTCAGGTGTTCAGCCAGTGGATGTATCACACAAACTCACACATGCACACACGCACACAATGTGAGGAACTCAAACACACATGCACAAAGAAAAGAGAATTCCACACAAACAAGCAAACACACATATGGGCAGAAGAAAGAAATCACACTGCAGCCACATGCACCAGCAAACACACAGGAACATCGGCAAACATAAACAATGAGTACACACAGGCGCACACACAAACAGGGCTCATGTGCAGTGAGGCGTTCACTATTCCACCAGATTTACGAGGTTCTGCTGCAGGCCTAGTGTAAAAAGAGAAGACTTAAAAGGACAACTCTTGCTCTCTATCTCTCTCTCTCTCTCTCTCACACACACAAGTTTGTACTGTATATTTGAGACACTTATTGACATAATACAATCCTTAGCCGTTTACCCTAATCGCAACCATCACAACTAAATGCCTAACTCCAACCCTTACCCTAACCTAATTCTACAGCTCTTTGAAGGTGCGTCAGAGTATGAAGACCAGCTGAAATACTTCCACTTCCCCAAAATGTCCACACTCCTAAGGTATAAGGCTCTCACAAAGACAGCCATACAAGGTCACACATACACGCACACACGTGCGCGCACACACACAAACTGTAACTAAGCCAGAGGCACAATAACTATTGGCATATAAACAACCTGCGACAGACTGAGTGAAAGGATGAAAGGATAGCAGCATTAGAGAGGGGGACAGAAACCAAAAAAGTAGACAATAGACAAATGAGGAGTCAATTCATGAACTATGCCACCAAATCGGGAGTTTTTTAAAGCAGAATGCTGACCTTTGTGCAAGAATGACCTTCAACAGGACAGCCCACGCTACAGTGAAACCTTGGTTTACAACGTGTGTATGCCTGAAGGACAGAATTTTTCAAATCTGTCAACAACAGTTGCCTCTGAACACTGAAACCATTTTTGCTTGCTGTAATCATTCATCCTATCCAAGTGATTCATCTCAGCATTTCTGATCTACTCCCTCTGGTGGAAGTAGGTTTATGTTAAGGTAACTACTATTGGCTAAAGTCAGGGTTTTCTTTCATGCTTAAAGGAAAACAAGTTGACTGCTGGTTGTAAGTGGGATGCAAACTCTGGTCCACCAAGACCTCCACACCCTTTTGGCTGCAAACTTTGGCTCCAAATTTAAAAAATGAGTTGTTTCAAGCTGTTTAAACAAACAAGCCATGCTGTGGTGTTTTTGGAGAATACAGCCTCCTTCATCAGTGTGTTTCCCTGTTCATCTGATGTTGGTATTTGTTAAAATCCCGCTTTGGTTCTAAAGGGGCTGCTTTCTATTACTGTCTCTATTTATAGTGGCTCCAGAGTGAAAAGTTGTTCTCATTTGTCTCTGTCTAGATTTATCTCCATCCAATGATGTCTTTCGTTTTTTCAGGACCCACAAGACTAATTAGCAGATGATGGGAATGGAGACGGAAAACTAGAGAGGCCAGACGAGACAGCGATACAGTATAAAGAGAGAGGAGAAAGCAGGTAAAGCAAAGGAAAAATAGAGATGCTGATGCTATTTTTTTGATTGGCAGCTTCACTCTCCCCATTGGTCCCCAGCCTGGTCAGCAGGGAAGTTTCCCCACTAAAGACCAGCTGTCATCTCACAGCATTAACCACTCACATGCTGCTATGAAGGGTATTTGCTTTAGTAGGTAGCTGAAGGATGAATGAGTTTTTAGACTACACGGTTGCACAAACTCAGTTGAAAATTGATGGTTGAACACTGCTATCCTGTGCCACTTTCCTACAGCAGACCTAAGTGCATCTTGGCAAATGCATGCTTATACCTACTATCAGAAGAGACAGTTTAGCAAACAACACAATAGGTGGACAGTAGTGTTCCAGAGGCAGTTTTAGTTTCATTATAGAGGTTGAGCTAAGCAAGAGAAAAATGTATCCCTTCCTGCCAATCCATGTGAGTTATAGTGTTCTGAAATCTTATCTAAAAGTGCACTTTCATCTTAAATATTTGAAAGGATAGAAAATATTTTTTATAGTATTTTAAGAATTTCATATATTGTTTTGTAATAATAATGACATTACCACACCTAGAGCTTTACAATTCAAAGCCTGTACTATCTGTTCTGCAGTATCTGCTGTCACCTGAGGTAGAGTACCTGGATGGACCATGGTTGTGAATTTTAGTTTAGGAGGCTTGACATTCATCACACCTCTCTTTTGTTCATAGATGGTGAGGACACTGTGGTTTTCCCACACACTCAAGGCCTATTCATCGTGACGCACCATGACGTTTCTACTGTTGAACATTCATGTTAATATTTTCTATGAGCGTTTCCCTCTATTTCTGTAACCACTTCAGAGAACACTGCCATTATGAAAGGGGTTACATGGTGCTGTGTGGATCATCTGCTCAGTATGAGCATATCATTTGTCAACACTTGAGCATAGATCTTCATTTGAAAGGTTTAAATGGAATAATCATTGTATTTATTTTGCTTGCTTGAGAGAGTATTATTTTGTAGCACTTGTCGAAGCAACATTTTGAGCCACAATGATGAATCCTGCTTAACAAAAGTGCTTCACAAGAGTATTTCAGGACCACGGACAGCTCTGTAGTCTACACACTGCTGGACAACAAGAAGCTCTCCATAGTGCTGAAATAGCCTCTATGGTTCCAATATTGTAAAGATTTTGTTGTTAATGGCACGGTGGTACAGTGGTTAGCACTGTCGCCTCACAGCAAGAAGGTTCTGTGTTCGAGCCCCAGTTTAAGCCTGGGGCTTTTCTGTGTGGAGTTTGCATGTTCTCCCTATGCTTGTGTGGGTTCTCATCCGGGGTACTCCAGCCTCCTCCCACAGTCCAAAGACATGTGTGTTAGGTTAATCAGTAACTCTGAATGGTATGTAGGTGTGAATGTGAGTGTTTGTCTGTATGTGTTGGCCCTGCGATGGACTGGCGATCCGTACAGGGTGTACCCTGCCTCGGATAAGCGGTATAGATAATGGATGGATGGTTGTTAATACTTTCCCACTTTCCTAGTTTCTTGTTGCCACTTCACACTTAAATTGATAGACACGTAAACACAATGGTAGCATTGTATTGTCACAGTATCCACAGAGTAACATGTCCATGTGCATTGCAGTGTAACTCTAACACAAAGTGCAGTAGCAGTTATTGTTATGTGTATGTGGGTCTTTAGGGATAAGATCTGCAGAGTAACACTGCTGCCTCAGACAGATGTTGAACCTCTTTCTTTCTTTCTTTCTGTCATTATGTTTGTCTTTCTCCCCCTGAATTCTGTTTCATCCCCATCCTTGTTCCTCCAATATCGCTGATTTCTTTTTTTCAGTCACCCCCCATCCCATCCCACACCCACCTCTTCCTCTTCTCTGGCATTACGCCTCCCACTGAGTCACTATCTGTCAATCAAAAACCCGCCACTGTTAAACACCGCCAACAACAACAACAGACTTAAGCTCGGTTTTTCCTCCTCCTGGAGAGATAGACGGAAAGCGTCATGGAAAGAGAGTTTGCTGGCAACGCAGTCTGCTTTTTACAGCTCTTTGAAACTCAAAACAAAAACTGATGAGTGAGTATGCTGTTTCCTGGTGTGGTGCATAGAAAGGTACCACATCAAATCACACAACATAAAGGTGAAGATTGATTCATGCTACAAAACCTGGATGTCATTCATTTCAATTCGGCACAATTTTGCAGCTACACACCAGTTCTGGTTGCATTAAACAACCAGAAGCGTAGATTTTCAGTTGTGTGCATATGATTAGTCACGATTATGGAAGATAGGGAGTGTGTTTACTTCATTATCACCCTATGGTATCACTGATAAATATAATGGTACCTCCTACGAAATGCCATAGGTGATGTATAGCTATCAATAATGTAATGTCCCAGGACAGGGAATGCCTTTCAACAACTAAAATAATTTCAAGAAAAAATAATAACGTCATCTCTTGAATGTTATTTATTCAATACATGTAACCTGTTATGCAACCTATTCTCAACACTGTCGCACACAGTCAACTGTTGTATTGAAAGCCTGTTACAAAACATTTGCCGCGTAGAAGTCTTCACTCTACTAATGATGTGGTGACAGTGTTTCAACAAAGGACGTTATACTTCAGTTACAGATCAGGAACACGATGAGTGTCAGAAAGGATGGAACATGAGCGAGAGAACAGAAGTTATACTGAGGAGTCTGTGTATGTGGTGTATTACAGTAAAGAAGATAAGAGCTGTGACTTTGAGAAGAGGACAAGAAAATAACTGTTTCTCTCCCCTACTGTTTTATTTCTTAAGGGGTAGAACAATGGTATAGGCAACCGTGTGGGTTAATGTGTGTGTGTGAGCAATACAAGGAGGGATCACATGGAGACGGGGGAGAAAGACTATTTCCAAGGGCAGACACAGTGTGAGATATGTGATGGACGCCTGCTGTAAGTACGTCAAGTACGTGTGTGCACGTGTGTGTAAGTAAATCTTTCCTGGTGACAGAATCAGTCGACCGCTTTTGCCGACGCACATATAACTCATGTACGTGGTATCCGTTAACGCCGGAAGCCAGCAGTGTGCGTGCATATCAAACCACAAACCACCGTCCCATTTCATACACCGTTGCGATCCAGTGAACGCAAGCTTGTCAGACCGGCTTGCCGGTCGATGACAGCAGCCGGTGTCCTGTTGAAGATGCAGAGCAGCGTGACAGCGTGTGCTGGAAGGCCTGCGCGCCGACAAAACTGCAAACTGTCGAACAAACTATTTCGTTCCAAAGAGCGGGCAGCCGCCGTCCAACCAAGCAACAGCCCAAAGAGGGAGCAGAGCACCCTTGATCACCTGCTTTCCAGCACCAGCCGAGGGTAACGTGAGGGTGTCCAACACAACAGATTTCTTTTATTTGATTCCAAAGACATTATTTTGATCCTTCATTTTCTTCGTTTTGATTTATCTGTGTTCTTTCTCACAATTACCATTTCATTAGCACTTACTGAACACCAGATACTGCCGCAGGAGTCGATTTGTTTGATGATACCTGTTACAGCTCTGGAGTTATTTATGTGGTAAACAATGTTGCATTTTAAGACATTTGCTATTTTGATGCTTGGCACATTCCTTCGAATATTGCTGATTAAATCATATTATTGTAGCTTGCCTTGGGCCACCTTTGGGAGTGAACCGCCCGCCAATCCCTATTCTGAACCGGCATTAAAACTGATAAAAAAAAAATTCTGAGAGACAGAGAGAGGAGAAATATACAGAGTGAGAGTGAGCGAGCGAGTTTTCTTTCACTTTATTGCATGCATTTTGTTGGTGCCTATTCAGACACAGTTGCTTCGTGATGCTTTGACTGCAGCTGACCTCCACAACCTTGAACTTGCTGTTTACCTTTTCAATCCTGCACTGACTTGCTTTTGAAAAGACTCGCTCGCTCACTCTCACTCTGTCCCTCCTTCTCCCTCTCTCTCTCTCTCATTTTTTTTTATCAGATTTTAATACCAGTTCAAATAAAAGTTAATGAGCGATTCACCTCCAAAATTAGCCCAAAACCAAACACAGTAGTAATATATGATTTGAAATCCGAAATATTTGAAGGAGTAATGTACCAAGCACAATCAAAATACTTAAATGTACTAAAATGCAACATTTAACACCACATAAAAAATGCTCAAAAAAAAAAACTCATAGCACTGGGTGTCCCACATCCAAACCGTCAACCACACAGGCATATCAGCAGTATACTTTGCAAAACTTTGATGTTGGAATTATTTATCAATAAGTGCTGTAAATGTAAATAATTTATGTATGAGAAGACACAGATAAAATCAAAGCGAAAGGGAAAATGAAGGATCAAAATATGTATCTTTTGGAATCAAAATAAAAAAAGTCTATTTGTGTTGGACACCCTCCACATTGCACCCATCTGTTCAGCTGGTGCTGTGAAGCTGTGAAAATGCCAGAGCTTGTAGGTGGTCAAAAGTTGCTCCCTCTTGTTATCTCCCTCTTCCCCTCCCTGTCTGATGTCATTACATTTCTTTCTTTTGTTTCTTCCTTCTTTACTTCATTCTTTCTCTCTGCCTTGCTTGGTTTAGACAATAACATCTGTGCCCATGTACAGGTTTGAGAATGTGTTTGATTGTTGTGGGGTTTTTTTTTTTGGTTTTTTTTTGTCAACAACGTGTGTGTACACAGGTGCTTCCAAACACACACTGTCCACCTTATATACCATCTTCTTCAAGGACACCCTGGCTGCTGTCGTATTGGCTTTAAGCCAGTCTGACTTAAAGCTTTTTGCGTTCCACTGGATCCTGCATACTGACAGTGTATAGGAATAGGACATCAGGTTAGAAGGACATGGACATTATACACACACACACACACACACACTGCTGAAAACTCAATTGCTGGATATACACATTACATGGGTTGCTAGTGTATGTGTGCGTCAGCAAAGCAGTCAGAGCTGAGTTGCTAGTTTAAAAGCTGACATGGGGCTATGGCCAGATGGATGGAAATAAATTAGCTAAAACAGAGGTCAGGAGAAACCAAGTGTGGACAGAAGCTTGTGTACAGAAAAAATGGTGCCATCACCCTCAAATATAACTGTATACACTGACCAACATCCAGAAAGGATATTTAAAATGCACACCTTACTAAATAAAATGATTAATAATAATAGTAATTTTACTAAAAGGAGCTGGAGGTATTCAGGACAATATTAAACTTATACATTAAATGAGAATATAGATTATCAGGTGATCCTATTAGGTCATCCGCTTCAATGCTAAATCCCAATACTTTAGCATACATTACACAGGAGCAAAGGGCTACAGGTGTTTTTTTCGTTAATCTAAAAACATAAAGTGCTCATTAACTCATCAAAGCACATACAGCTGAGCCGTATTTATATAACATAGACTTCTACTTCACAGCTAATTCATCTGCTACCCACTGATTAACTGTGCACTCTTATTAACAACTGCTCTTATCATAGTCCCTAGTCTTTTAATCGAGTAGCATATATTGGTTTTGTATCACATCTTGTGTAGCAGTTTACATTATTGGCCTCGTTTTAGTCAGAAAACATATGTCAAGGTTTTATAACCTCTGCTCCTCTGATGCTCTGGAATACACATATAACTAAATGCCAATACAAGAGGAAGCTGGCGAGGTGGAGCAAACTGGATTTCTTAAAGCAGACAATGGCTCAGAATGACATCATTGTATGAAGACTGAATGAGCAGCAAATGTCTATATGACCTGTCTTTTGTGAGAGACACTCGTGGACATGTTTGAATCTTATGTGGAATATGTGATATGACAATTTCCAGGTCGCCTGAACTACCACATAACTTCATTACATTCAGATAATAAACTGCTAACAAATAAAATTATAAATCACTCATCTTCAAGACTGCAACAATTTAACTGTCTCACCTTTGAACTGATCGAACATGATCATTAGCACAATCTCACTTCCAGAAATTTTCCTTTATCTACACCTTCATCTGAGCTGACAAACAAAAAGTCTTCAAATAGATACAAACCACACACACACACACACACACACACACACACACACACACACACATATACTGTACACAAATACACCTGTTTCTAAAAACAACAAACAGATGCCTCTTTCCCAGCATGCAGTATTGACCTATGCCTGCTGTTACTGTGGTGATATGATTTATTAATTAGTCTGCTGTTTGATTGGCTTGTTAAAGGACAAATCTAATGAGGTACTTGTAGATGAGAGAGGTGTAAGTGATTTATCACCCACGCCAATCACCCTTTCGCGCAAACACACGCAGATGAGATAAACCCACAGACACGCACTCACACACAAAGTCACACATGCAACACTGATTTTACATACCTCTCCAACAGCACTGACCCTGAAAATGGTCAAGGTTTCTGTTTCAGCTGTGGGGTCACAGCAGGTTCCCCCAGGTGAGATTCTACAACATGATCTGGCCGGGCTAGGGCAACAGTTTAGTAATAATTAAAAAGCAATGTCTGGCTGAGGAGGACAGTGAACTGTACTGTAGCAACTACAGTGGCTGGAAAGACTGCACTGTTATCAGCTTTGTCAAAATAAAAATTTCAGATAATCCAGTGGGTTTTTGAATTGTTTGTTGCTTCTGGAGTAGTTTTCTCAGCCCAAAAAGTGCAGTCTATAATAAAAGTCTCCAAATTTGGATAAACATGGTTTTCACTCTACAGCAACAATATGTAGTTGCAATTGCTGACTGCAGTGATACAGTGATTCTAACATATGTCAAACTGCTGTGGCTGTTGTATTTAAATTCATAAAATATCATCATTATAATCATCTGTGAGCTGTAAATGGTCATACTGTACTTCAATGGCAAATGTCCTACATGACATTGAAAACTGAGTCAATACACTGGAAATGATTAATTGTACGCCAATGATTTTGCCATTTCAACTATTAAAAACAAGTATAAGCCTGCAGATATCATTTGGGAACACTTCAAAATATACAGTCATAATCAGTTTTGTCAAAAGCTGAAACAGGTCTGCATATTAGGACCCTGTTGTTTAATAGAACTGTACACTAAGAGTTTAAGAAACATAGCTACAAGCTGTATAGCAGTTCAAAAGCATTTGAAAATATTTATTGTTTTGTGTATTTCTTTTTTTTTCTGTTTTCATACAAAGTTAGAGATGTGCGAGGAGGTGAAACGGTTCAAACATTTGTGAAGTGCTGTGCATTCGTCCTGTTTTCTTTGCTCTCTGACCTCCACAAACTGCAGAAATCCCGACATATATATAGATATGCACACATGGTTGCTGAATCATACATTTACGTTTACATTACGTTTGTTTTTTTCTTTTTTTAATTTCATTTTTCTTCTCTTTCTCTAGTGGCCAAAGAAACATGTTGGGAATTGGCAAAAATAGAAAGAAAAAAAAAGAACCCCTGACATGGTTTTGTTCTCTCCCAGCCTCCCCCTGTGGTAATGTGTGGTTGGTGTGTAGGCGAGTGTGAATACACTTTCTGTTTGCCAGCCACTGACCGGATGCACAGGCTTGGTGTATGAGTGAGGGTACACAAATAAGCATGCTGCAGTGTATTTGTACATTCGTGTGTACGTGCATTCGTGTGCACTTGGTGAGGTTGTGTCAATGTGTAGAAACATAAATTTGTGTGAGCATGAGAATTATGTCTGGCAGGGCTTATTGTCAGTTCCTTTAATTAGACCAGTCCCCAGCTGAGAGGAGACATGGAGAAGGGGGAAGAGGATAAGAGAATAACAAAAGAGGAAAGAGGCGAGCAGAAAAGAAGAAGAGGAAGACAGGGAAGAGGGCAAAAAGAAGTTGAATGCAGAAATGTGACAGAAAAAACAGGATTAAGAAAGGTAGAAGGTAGAAGGTCTGTGGCAGGGAGGGGATGAACTAAAAGGGGAGCAAAAAAAGAGGGATGTATGGAGACGAAGACAGAGGGACCAAGGAAGGAAAGAAGTCAAGTGGAAAGGAGAAGACGAGACAAGATGAGACGATACGAGAGAGTATAACAGAGCTAAAGAGGTGGAAGAGAAAACAAAATGCAGGGATGAGGACTGAAAAACAGAGTGCAATATGAGAGATAAGTTCTAACTTCAGCTCTACTCCACCACTGTCAGGGTAGAAATCGTGCATTCGTGTGTATGTGTGTGCGTAACAGCCATGTGATCTAAGGTCTTCAGTGTCACTACACTGCCTGTGCTGTGATAGCAACCCATTCATCATCTGAGCATCTGGTGCCCTTGCAACAACACACGCATGCATGTGCACACACACACACACACACACACACACACACACAAACATCAGCTGCATCCTGGATTTGTTATCTTTGCCTCCTCACTAGCTTTGTGCCCTCCATCTCTCTCTTGGCTGATCATTTACTTTTTTCAGTTTTTCAGGTTTTTTTTTTTTTCAGTTCTCTTTCTCTCTCCTCGTCTTTGCTTCTCTTCAGTCCATTAAACTAAATAGGAAGTGATGATGGGATGACATGTGACAATTTATATACATTTTAAAAGTTAAAATCAAAAACACTTATTAAAACTAAAACAAGGTACCGTGTGGCATTTTCAACCACTAGCAGCATTATGGATAAATGGTTTTGCAACTAAAGGTCCTGTTTTTTGTTTGTTTTTTACTATGTGCACATAAACAGTTTCGTGGTATTCCACTGACTGTCTGTTGGCAACGTAGCTATGTGCTGGAAAAGGCACAGAAGAAAAAACCTGGTAGCTACAGGTAGTTTGTCGCTGTATGCAAAATGTTAACTGACTGAACTTAACTCGAGTGGCTTCTTGAAAGTCGGCTCAAAAGTCAGCTAATGTAAAACCAACTGATTTCTATTCATCACACATTACACAGATTTCTTTTTTCATTTTACATTGCCTTTGCAAATGTTTTATACTGTAAGGAGGGAGATTTGTTAGAATACAGACTATTTTGGTAGGAAACGCAGAATGTAAACATCATTTTGTCAAAGGTTTTGAAAGAAAAGAAATAGATCCAAGAAGCTGCTGTATGGAAAAAGGAATGATTCCTATACAGCTTTGACCTCATTTAAATGGGGACAACAAACCCCTTCTCCATAAGAGAAAGGGCCTACAAGGACAACGAACACATCTCAAACTCCAGTAGTAGTATTAAACATCCGAAAGGCAGTTGGTGCTAGTGAAGAAGATTTCTAAGTTGAAACCAGGGAAGTCCACATCTCAGTGAATGAGAAGCTGAACCTACAGTTCCACTGGGTTTGTACTGTTACCGCTACTGAGTAACCTAAGGAAAGTAACAATCAGGGAACTTGATGTGAACCCTTAGATGGAAAAGCCACTTGCAGGGAGCACGACTGCATGCAACCCCTACATTAATCACCACAGGCTGATTCCACTGGGAGGGTGTCCAGAAGAATGAAAACCTTTAGCTGTGGTGTCCTGAGATTAAATGCCATAGCAGAGTCAATACTAAATTAGTCAATTAAAAAGAAAACAATGTCATCCATTGTAAGGTCACTTTCCAAAGTAGTAGCTATAACAATATAGGCTACAGTATATGTGTGAATGCAACACGCATATATATATGCAAGGCCTACAATGCAAGCTTTTGCAGGTTTGAGGCACATGCAGAAACAAAACAATATTTTGCTTTTTTGTATGTGTTAAATGGTAATTATGAAGCTAAATGTGCATTCATAACAAATCTGTTTGACTCAGCATATCACAGCAAGTGTGCAACAGAAAGAGAAATAAAAAGAAACACTGGTGAAGCTTCATTTCAAGATAATTCAAGGAATGCACTTTTTCCAAGTGTTTTAGTAAAGGAAGACTCAGCTGTCAGTAAATAAGTTGATTTTCTCCTGCATCTCAGTCATTCTGGGACAGACTAAACACAGGTAATGCATACTGTTTGAAGCACTCTTAATGACTCAGAGATCACCTCTCACCTTTTAATTGCAAAATGGGTCCTTTTTAAAAAAAATTGAGGGCAACTAAAAACACTAAAGTGAACTCATGAACCTGATGAGGTACCCACACAATTTCACAACATTTCTGAGTCCTACTTGTGTCTTTGCTTGCATTATAAAATGTTTATGAAATGAATAATTGAAATGCATTGGTTGACAGGTGATTAAGGATGCAGCAACCCTACAATTTTAAAGACACCAGAGTACCACTGGTAGAATTGGGGTAATCACACATTCCCAGTGCACAAAGTGGCTGAAGATAGCTGACTCCTGTGCCCTCACAGAAACCAATTTTTATTTTTATGTAAAATATTAAGCATAACATTTTATTGGATAAAATAGTGGTCATACAGGTTTTACCCAATTTTATTTATTCCAATCACCATACTGAGACCTAAATTATTTCACAAACAGATATCAACAAATACGATAAATGCATGAAATAACCATGTCTTTTAAGTTGGGACAAAATAACTTCATTTTAGAAACACCATTCCAATTTTTCCACTGTCAAGTGCATCATCTGTGGCTTCTTCCAGAAGACTGATTCTACCTTCAGATGAAAAGGGAATAACTGTCTGAAAGACTTGGCTGCTAAAGAAAGAAAAAAATAAATAAATAAATTTGCAGAAAGTCTTGAATCTTTTCCGTCATCAAATATGACTGATGTGTTTTGTCAAAAGGGTTTTGTGATTCACGGTTAGTTACACAGTTACACATTTCAGAGACATCCACTTGGTGAGTACATGTTCCACAGAAAACCAGATGTTTCAATTTTAATCACAAATTAAAAATCCAGTACATAGCTGTCACGCTATTACAGTACAAGGACTACAAAATTAAGTCAAATATAATTATTTATTTTTGAGATTTTGGATGAAAAGAGGAACTTTTAATTGATACCAGTTTGCAGCTGAATTGCATGTCTATGGATTATGGTAGAAAACACCGAGAACACTTAAACGCCACAATAAAAAGAGCAGAGACCTGAACTGAGCAACTGATCTTGTCACTGTGCATCTGTAACAACTAAGTAAAAACATGTATAGGAAGATACCAAATTGGCAGAAAAAGATAACAGAGTTGAGAGTCCTTCTGGAGATTGAATTCTGAGTTACAAAACTGGAAAATCACCCTGTGATATTACCTAACTGTTACAGTCTGCCAAAAGTCAATTCAGAGTTCTACCATTAAGTATAAAGTGTTAAGGAAGTGCTATATTCATGAGCGAGAAGACGGGTTGTCACAGCCTCAAGTCACTGCACCGAGTTGGAAAATGGAAATATATATGATATAGCAGAAAAACCATGTCTGCTGTCTTTCCACAGTGTATGTTATTTTAATGAAAACAAATATGCCTCCATCTGTGTTCATTCCTGACTCAGTGGATTCGCATAACAACATGCTCTTGTTACATTAGATATATATGGCCAACCTTGAGAGTTTGACAAAAAGAATGAAAACCCAGAGAGAAGTGGTAAAGACCACACACACAAACACACATTACACACACACACAGACACACACACACACACACAGACACACACAACTTGATTGTTCTATTTTTGTCTTTGGTGTACATACATATATATATGTATATATATATATATATATATATGGAGACACCAATGAAAGAGAAGGAAGTGATCTGCTGTCCTTAGAAGGGACATTTCTCAAACAACTTACAAACACACGCATGCACACAAAACCAAATACATACACAGATGCTGTCTATATTACAAACCTCAACATTTCCAAAAATGTATTAAGAAATGTCCTTTTAGCTGCCATGCCTCTGAAGGGTTCAGGCCGGTGTACACGTTTGACTGACAGCTGAGCCAGCAGGGGCACTGAGACACAACATAAAGAGACTCGCTCTAGTAACTGTGGTTTACAAGACAAGAGACAGACAATGCAATGTTAACAGTACTCTTGAAAAGACCACACCATCTTGCATTTAAACTGTTCCATCTTGACATTTGCAGGCGAGCTGAGCTCTGCGCTGCAACAAACTATTTGACTTGCAAACTAGCCTGCAAAATTACATGTGTTACTTCACTTTTCCCTGGATATTTCCACACATTCAACATGTCAGGACATGGGATGTGTCCATGCTTACAGCTGGAGAAATGTCAGCAAGCACCACTGTCATGTTGATGATAAATGAGTGACAGTTTTATGGAAACCTTCGTATATGGATACCAAAGTTGCATCCATTTGCGCTGCAGGAGGAGCAGGAGGCCCCTCATGGCGTATAGACTACAGTGCAATTACAGTTTCAATATTTTCTCTCAAACACATCAGCATCACTTCCCAGCATTCAACAAATCCCATTTAAACTCCTTTAAACCAAGTTGCATCTTGGAGACTTGTCATGGGTTTTTTTTTGTTTGTTTGTTTTTAATAAAACAAAATATGGAATTAATTAATATGGAATTTTCTCTAATGAAAAGAAAAGCAATGCCAATCATAATGATGATTACTACTTCAGGTCCCTTATAATTCTCAGGCAGTGGGGAACCACATGTTACAGCTTCATCTATTAGTGATATTAATGTTAAGTTACACTGAATTGCATTGCATTGAATTACCTTGTGTTACATAAATTATGCTACGATTACTAATGTATGTAATGATTAGGTATTTTTATTGAGTATGTTGGCCAAATGTGGCATGACAGACTCCACAAAATACCCTCTCTGAAGAGACAGGTTTACTTGTCATATCATGCACGTCTCAGCAGCCAAAAGGCCATAATCAGCCAGGTTATTGGCTTAATTAACATGGGTGAGATGGCTGTAATGAAAATAATTTTCTCTGCCTGTCCCTGAGATCACTGAAGTGGTGAACTAATTCTCAAGAGCATCTGAGCATGCAAGGTAATACCAAACATTTTGCTTTCATTGTATGACTCCTCATCATCAGTCACTGTCAACAGAGCATCTCTCTGGTGATGAAAGTCCTTGATCTGTGTTTTTATTGTGCTGGAAGACAGGACTTCATAATCCCCAATATTAATAAACATGCTCCCATGGAAAGGTTCTGCTTAAACAAACTGTATGTAAGATTTTCCACCATGAAGAATTTCATTAAAATGTGCCATATTTTTAAACTAAAAATAATACAAACTACTAAGGTTTGTTGCTATCGCAGCAGACCAGCTTTGCTTGGAGACACCTGACTAAACAGAAATACCCTCATATAATTACTCACCAAAAAAGCTTTCTTGGCCATGAATAACAAAGATAATGTCCAGTCCCACTGCCCAAGTACCCTGCTCCACATAAACATTGTAATTAATGAGGCTAAACATGGCGCCATTGTCTCAGTGGCATTTTGCCTATAAAAAAAAACAACCTTCAAACACCCTCTCTTTAACTCAAAATGAATTATTAGTTTGGAGACAAAACGGCTGTTTTCTGAACAAAGTGACATGCTGGAGGACAGTGTCAGCCAATTAAAGCTGGTCTCTCTCTTGTCAGATTCAAGCATGGCAGAGGGATGGCTACACTGCAAGACATGGATATTTCTTGCAGTACAGAACAACAAGCACTGCTTTGAAAGATGTGAGAATATAAAATGAAGACGGGGGGGAAGGGGTGAGGGCTGGATCAGGACAGGGATGTAGAATGCAGGGCAACACACACACACACACACACACACACACACACACACACACACACAAGTGTAGGTTTTTCGACAGTTGTGAGGACACTCACTGACATAATGCATTTCCTAGCCTCTTATCCTACCCTTATCCATCACAGCTACCTAACCCTGAATACTAACCATGACCCTAAAACCAAGTCTTAACCCTCAAACAGCTCTTTAAAGCTGTGCAGACCAGCCAAAATGTCCTCGCAATGCCGAAATGTCCTCATGATGACAGTTTCAAACTAAAATTTGCCCACAAAATCACAGAGAGACATGTACACACACTCTCTCTCTCAAACACACACACATGCACACAGACACAGCAGTCCAATGTTCCAGCTCATTTCAGCACAACATCATCCGACAACAGAGAAGCTTCTGAAGTGTCTGGTCTCACACTGCTTTCACAGCCATGGGAAACAAAATCAAAAAGCCAATTTTCTTGCAACTCTGGCCCAAAACACAAACTTTTCTCTGTGTGTGGGGGGGGGGGGAGAAAAAGAGACAGCCAGGCCATAACCATAGCAATGACCTCTTACCAGGTCAGAGGAGACATGTATGCTCCATCAACTCTAATTTGTCCCCAATGGTTTTTTTGTGTTTGTACACAATTTGGCATCCATAATGTTATGCTTTTATACAAAGAAATTTCAGAGTGCCTATTTTCAGCAAGGATGGCTCCATTAGGGATTGCAACCCCAACCCTGCCAGTGTTAGTGCCATTAAAGCTACAGCATTTTGTGTGCATAGTGTGTTTTTTGTTTTCCACATCTCACTGCCACTGACATATACTGGTAGGCGCCTCACCATTTTGGCTAGCACCTCTGGCCACCACTTTATCCTTCCATATATATATATATATATATATATATATGTATATCACCATGTCACCATGGGGTCCTTATCAGTTATAGTTACATAATGATAACTAGAAGGTGATGCTGTTATAACAATGTTACTGGTGTTCAGTCAAAATGTGCTAATCGTTGTTTACTCTTATGGCAAATACAGTTGATTCTGGTGTCAGGTAAGAGAAGGCACAAATTAAATTCTCAGTGGGGACAGAGTGAATGGAGGTAAGGTATATCTCTCCTGTTTCAACATATTAGAAAGTTGATATTTACTTATACATCTCTGCTGGACCACAGGAAAAACAAATACATTCACTAATGTTCTGTAAATTACCTTGAAGCTCCCCTGCAATGAAAATCCTACCTTTGAAAGTTAAGATTTGCTGTACTGTGAGTTAACAATTTTCCAGTGGTCTTCTGATTCATTTTTGAACAGCAACCTATCATTTTACTGTCAATATTAGTGAAAAAAATAAGTTGACAGTAGAGTTCTGCATATTCCCTGCCTGCAAGTGCAGCCCCCCGCTGTGACTGCCTCAGTCAGCTTAGAAAGAAAGAAATACTTTTTTTATTGACTGTGCAGTAAGTAATTTGTACACCAACTTGTAACTTACGGGCCCTGTACCCTGTAGTATATGAGAGATGTGTCATGAACTGAAATCACAAAGATACAATGGTACACATATATTTTGAGCTTTGAACTTAAATCATGACATGTTTGTGCTTCTTCATTTTGTTACTAACTTGTGGTCAGCAAGGCAATACACTAAGCCCTCCTTTTGTCCCTTCTTATCCTCTCCTCTGCATCCTTAATGTTCTAACTCTAAAATTGTGAGCAATGCAAACAAAGCAACTGTAGGTATTTACATTCCATCATTCCAAAGATATACAATTTTACTACTCCCTTGTTAACACAGAGATTTTCACAAGTATCTGGTGTGGCTACATGGAAATGCGATCTCTGATTCATTTGCCGCCTCTTCCTTTTCACCCATTCCTCCTCTCTCTCTCTTTTTCCATCTCTCATTAGGAAAAAAAAGACCAAAGCTTGGCACAGAGGAGAGGAGGTAGGGCTGCAGGGGTCGCAGCTGGTACCCTGGATGAGGACCTGGCACAAGACAAAAAAAAGAGCAGAGAAAAGAGGAGATTGAGAAAGAATGGAAAATAGGGGATGGACAGATGGAGGGCAAAATGAAATAGAGGGCTGGAGGGGGGTGGGGGGGGGGGGGGAGAGGAAGGGATAATGATGATGAGACTTCAACTGGGCAGAATAGAGCTACTGGCTGGATAGAAGTGAAACTGATTGGGCTCAGAGAGTTATGGAGGGTGAAAAGAGGGGGACAGAAGGAGAGATAGATAGAAGGGATGGCCAGCAGATGGGTACACCCCTGTTACTGTCTGCTGACCACTCGTTTGTCATCAAAGAAGGATTCTTAGGCACAGAAGAGGGGCAGAAATGGACAAAGTGAGGGGGACGTGAGGCAAGAATCTTGCACCTTCCTTTGTTATTTTCCTTTCTTTCTGATATTTTAAGAGCCATTCGGTGCAGCCTTTCTCCATCCATCTCTTCATACCCCTGCTTTACCTCATTCTCGCTCTGTTCTTAAGTCCTCATTAAACAATCGCATGCCATTTAAACAATATGGTGACACCTTTGAGGACTTTTCCTCAGATTAAACTCCTTGTCTCCGTCTCATTAAGGGTATCATTACTTAAACCTGCACATATTGATTTGTTTAGCCACTTGGGGGAAGTGAACAAGCTGTTAACGTAACACAACATATTAATGCAATATTAGCATCGTCTTAGACTCATAGTCCACTCTGTTCACCAGTTAGTCAATAGCTATGCCTGTCTTGGTCCTGGGCAGGTAGAATAACTTCATCAGAGTTATTTTTCATTTTATTTGAGCCCACCCCAGCCCTTCACACCCATGATCACAAACGCATACAAGCATACATGCTCCTCTCAGATATACGTAGTTGGCAGTCAGCCCGGACATCTGTCTTCCTGTGGTCAAAATGTGCCAGACTGGACCAGCTCGGCCCAGCCCAGGGTCAGCAACGTACAATACATCACAAACCTCTCTCTATCTCTCTCTCTCTCTCCCTGTGCTCTGTCAGCCCTCGCTCTCCCTCCATCTGTCTTTCCCAGCCGCTGTCTCCTCCTTTTTGTATCTCTGACTACAAATGCAGCCCAGCTCAGGGTCAGCTGCATGCTCTACATCGCACCTTTTCCTCTCTGCCTCTGTCTCTCTGACTCACTCCTCTCATGCAACCTTTTCTTTATTTTTGCTGTTTTGCACCAGCATACCTTTCGGTTTGCCATGTGTTTCTTGCCCTCTTGTTCTTTTCTACACTCTACCTGTACTGGCTTCCCTCTCCCTTTCTCTTGATTTACTCTGTCTCTCTCCCCCTCTCCTTCTGTTCCATCTACTCGCCAGCAGAGCCCCAGGGTTAAAACATGCTGGCATCCACTAGTCTGGCAGGTGTGTGTGGATGTGTCTGTGCGTTTGTTTGTGTGTGTGTGTGTGTGTGTGTGTGTGTGTGTGTGGAGGGTTGCTTCATTACACAGTCGACATCTGTAGTATATGTGTGTGTGCAATTTCAGTGTCAGTTTCATGTAAAATGTCACATAACATACAAAGGATGCCAGTTAACCAGCTGTAGGCTCTGCATGGGAGGAACACCATATGTGTTATATAAAAAGTGTATTATTTGTGTGTGTCCAGAATGATATACTGTGTTTGAGCAAACAGTTGTTAGTATTCACAAAAAGAATGTTCTTAAAAGTTTGATCTCTGCTGTTAGAGATGTGAAGCAACATTTTCACGAGCATTTTGTGTGTATCTATGTATGTACATGTATGAGGACGCCCATGTACTTGCATGTGCATGCAGCTGAGGACATACAAAGTCTGTGTGTTTGCATGTTTACTAGCTTACCAGCTGCACACTCATTCTGTGTAATCAACAATGTGCAAGTAAATGTTTGCTTCAGTGTGTTTATTGACCATCATGTGTGCAACATTCACTTGTAATATTTTGCACTTAAGCATTCATCTGATATAACATTATTTGATTAGCTTATTCTTGCAGGTCTTTAATGTGCATTGCTGGATTTCCATTCATGACAATCATAACCAACCAAATACACAATCACAGTCCAGACACAAATCAAACACATTCAACTGCTTAAGGGATATGAGAGTTTAAACCACATAATACAGCTGTTAACATTGTCAATGCTGTTGCTAGTTTATAACCAGAACCAGAAATTGACATTTTTACATGTCAAAAGTAGACAGACATGCAACCACACATAAAAGTCTACTAACATGAATAAAAAGATCACACCTCACTTTGTTTGTTGTGTCTTGTTTTTCTTTTTTGTTTTGTTTTTTTTGTTTTTTGCTCCCTGTCTGCTCCGTGTTAACAGCTCCATTGGTGCTGTTACTGGTGAAACAGGATTCTGTTATGTCTTTAATGGAAGCATAAAAACCAAGTCGTGACACACAAACACATGCACTTAATTAGACACTGCACCCAGGTAGACAGACACACACACTCACACAAACTCATACACTCACACACACACTCTCTCTCTCTTTCTCTCCTCACGCACACACAAACAGATACTAAGATACTGCAGGGACACTCTTACACTTCTCTGACACACAGACACACATACACACCCGTGATTGAAGACCAAGGCCATCTGGCACCGTAAAGGAAGCGAGGAAGCACCTCATGGATGCTGATGCAAAGCCTTGAGACTATCTCCATATATCTTCCTTTTCCTTCCTTCCTTAGTTCTCCGTTCCTGTTTGCTCCACACTGCATCCTCCATTCTTTTATCATTCCTCTCTCTCTCTGTGCATCTTCCTTCCCTTATCTTACTCTGATTAAACACCACATTAAAACCAAATTATCCATATTCCTCATGTTTTGGAGTGAATGTAGGAGATAACTATAATGTACCCACTTGGTACCCCTTTTCAGCCAGCAGCACTAAACAGATGCTCATGGAGAGGCGTAGTAGCTCCTGCTGTGCTATGAGACTAATAAATGTGTGTGAAGCACAGCAGCTTTTTCACTAAACTTAGAAGTATTATTCATTCTAAACCTGTTGGTTTTACATTTAAAACAACAGGAAGCAGAATGTAAGTCAATGCTGAAAAGAGAGGTTCCCAGAGGAAACTGAAACTGCAAGGTGAGTAGAATCAGACTGCTCAATAGTCTTCCAAAATATAATAGGTTGTAGTGTGTATTTTTACCAGGGCATCACTTCACTAAACCCTGAGGTATGGAATAGTTCCTCTGCACTACTGCTGGAAGCAGAAGGTCTCACAACGCTCTTTGTTTTCTATTTACCGAAATTGCATAAAAACTACTCTTTCAACTTTGGACCTTTGGTATTCGATGAGAAAGATCAATGACTGGCTGTGCCAAAATATATCTTCACCATTTAAAGAGCAGGCTACAGATAATGTTTTTGTTATCACTGAAGGCTGAAAGTCTAAGTTTAAATAACCCGAATGAAAGTTGAGACCATCTTGCAATCGGATAAGCCCAACAACTACCCAACAACATGCTGATATTCGACATCAGCAAGTACCCTACATTATTACTCAAACAGACTCATCTTGAAGTCAGCCTTCATTTCATGTCAGCTACACTTGTAGAGTTTGTGACTGTTACTTTGCCGCAGTTGTGGCCTTCATTAGAGACAAAATCTATCCATAGACAGAAAAATAGGCACAAACACCACACACAGAGTCACAGGGTGAAAAAAAAAACTAACGTGACAGTGTGGCCTGTAGCCATCTTAAAATGGATCAAAATTAAGAGAAGCCATACCTAACCCAACATATGAAAAAAGCTAATTTGTGCCTTTACAGACTAAATACAATTCTCAGGTCTCTTTAAAATATAGCGGCGAAAGCTTTACAAGCTCATTCAGAAAGCTTCTTGACTTCCAAACAACCTGTAAGCTGAACACATTATTTCAATTCTCAAATGTCTGCACTGGCTTGTTGTTGTTTTTGTCTCACCACCTACCATGAGATCAAAGTAAAAACCTTCTGATCTATTGGTCTTATCTATTGGTGAGATTCTTCCTACTACTATATAGGGTTTGATTCACTGTAAACAGCATTATACATTTTCAGCGGAAAAATATGGAAAGGCGACCTGGTTGTTTCTCCCAAAGCATTGTAATCAACAGCTGAGGGCTACACGAAGGTATCATATTCTGTTTTTTCAAAATAGAAACGCTGTTCCACTTTAGTCCTTAGTCTCTCAGTGTTACAACTGTTTGGGGCTTCTTTAGACTGAACTGTTTTGAAGTGTTTTGTGTTGCATGCTACAACTCCCTCATACTGATAATGCAGCGATGCCTGCATATTTGCAGACAGATTTTAGGTTTATAGAACCAAACGAAAAACACACAATGCTCAGGTATGATTAGACAGATGAAATTATCTTATTTAAAAAGCAGACAGTGGAAAACTACATTAAGCCAGCAGTGCAAACTGTAAGCCTGTAAGAAAAATGGCCAAAGAGGCAGAAACCTTGATACTTCTTTTTTTTGTCAAGTTTTTTTTTTTTTTTTTTCCCCTACTGAAAATGCATAGTTGCTGGCAAAGAGTGATATTTACATACCAAGACCTCTGCCAAATATTTTGCTAATTAGGTCAGATTTGTCACACAAAGCATCAAAAAACCATGCCTAGGGAAAGAGGCCACCTAAGTTTAGCTTTATTCTCACCCCACAGAGGGAGAGGCAGAGGTATTGCTGCCAAATGCACATAGTAGAAGGGAGATAGAAATAATCATTTATTTCCCAAAATAAATGTGATGATAACAAATGTGGTAAATGTGGTACAATATGAGTCTGTCACACCACACACAATGGCAAAGGAATTAAATGGGCAAACACTCCTTTAGTTGGCAGGGGACAAGTGGAAGGCTGGGATTCACTGAAAGTGGAGAAAATGCCAGATAAATTATTCAGGGCGGAGTCATGATGAGACAGATTCTGTTGTTTTGTTAAAAACATGACATGGTGAAATTGATGAAACTACATGAAACATGCAGTGGATGTCAGGATTAAATGAAAAGTAACTTACATTTTCATTTATTATTGCTTCAAGGCTGTAAACATTATTTTTGTGCTCTTATTAACAATATAAATAACAAAAATGATTTAAAGAATCATCATTTTCCTTATTTCTATGGGGTTTTTGGTTTTGTTTTGCTTTTTATTTTTAGGTGGCATTACATGTGAACAAAACCATACAATGAGCAAAATGATGTATGAGGCAAAGACTCCTGTCCTATGTTCCTCATTCCATGTGTTACAAAGTTTTGATGGAAACACACTGAAGCCAAATAGGAAGAAAAAACACTGTTTTTGCAGGTACAGACTAGAACTAATCAAAGTTTGTCAATGCATCAAATATGCAGAATTAAACCTTCCCTAAAATAACCAGTGTTTTCCCCTGACTGTGCCTATTTGCATAAGTGTAGGAACTTCATTTTAATAAGAAAAATGTGCGGGTGTAGTCTCCTGCTTCATTCTCTGAACACATCCTTTGCTTCTCCTGTCCAATTCACACTCCTATATTGATGCTCTCGCTAGTCACACATTTCTCGCCCAGAGGTACAAATACCATTTCAGAGTTAAACCAACCTATGCTTGACTAATCTAGGGTACACTGTATTTTAATATGCTGAGCTATATGCTAATCACCACAAATGTGATGCTGAACACCTACTTAAATGCAAACATAGGACCCCCTATCTATCCCTGGGGCAAGAGAGGAGGAGGTAATTTACATGATTAATTACCTATACCTAACAAGCACTGGTGGTGTTCAGGGCTCCCAGGGTTCCTCACATAGCATGTTGATGTGTGTGTGTGTGTGTGTGTGTGTGTGTGTGTGTGTGTGTGTGTGTGTGTGTGCGCTCTATTCCAGACTTCATAGTCTAGTCAGGTAATGATCTATAATTAATGGCACAGTCTGATTTTGCAGTCTTTTCATTTTTTAAGGTATAGGAAGGGTCAGTTCCAATTCAATTTAAACATTTTAGCATCCGCCCCCTCCATCTAAACAAAATGACTCCTTAGGTATTAAGTGTAGGTATATAGTGAGTAGAACACAGTTTGTACCATACCGTGATATGATGCATCATTGCCAGTGAAGCAGATAAGCAGGGAGGGGGGAAAGAAATGAATTTATTTTGTTTGTGGGTGGTGGCTCACCTAAGGCTCTGGAGATTACAGTTAACCCACCTTTTTATCAACCGCTTCATCAATGACATTTGTCGTTTTCTGTCTATTCATGTTATAATTACTAGTGTATTCAGCGTCAGGCTCGTTTTGTCGGCCAGGTCAAGTCAAAGAATCTAAAGCAACGTATGCCAGTTTTCAGAAAATGCTTTGACAGTTTGCAGACAGGATAATAATTAGCACATATTGTACAATAGGACTCAATGTACGAATTTGCTGCATAGGACAAAAGAAGAGAAAAAAATGAAGGGTAAAATAATAACGCCAGAGAAACTAATACAGCCTCAGTAGAGCAGCACTAATGCTGCAGTGTGGCTCTCTTTCTCTAGCTCTCTCACTTTGAAACTGACTCTAGACATATGGACTGCTTCATTACCTGTAATATGGCATAATAGCAGCTTCCACATGAGGCATATGTGTGTGGGCAAGTGTGTCTGTGTCTAAGTGCATGCAGCTGTGTGTGTGTGTGTGTGTGTGTGTGTGCGAGAGAGGGAGAGAGAGAGCATCAATGTGTGGATATATAAGTACGTAACAGGCTGCACCACAATGCCAGTGTTGTGATTAGGCAGCAATCAGAGCAAAAAACAAGTTTTTATAGCAGACATCAACACACATACACACACACTCCCTGGAGAGCACATTGCCATACCTTCTCATTGAGATAAAATAACATGTATGAACACATGCAGTGGATTCAATTTCAGCATCTATAAAATGATGGTCATTAACAAACATACACATATAGGTATATAAAGACAGTGGCATACCCCCATGAGCACATACCGGGAATAAACTGCAGTTTCTAGTCAGTGAATATCAAGAGTATGAAAGAAAAATAGTAGTAGCAAAACATTGCAAAATATTCACAGAAAATCAATTCTAACTAATTTTTCCATTGAGGTCTTTGGGGAAATTACTGAGGACAAACACATAGATCCATAGTTAGCTTGAAACTTTGTGGCAGGAGCAATGACATAGACATATATAAAAATTAATTGAGTGAAAGGCAACAGAAATGAAAAAGTAATGACTTGCAGAGTTAGAGGCTGTCAATTCACAAATTAGGTGACAAGAGCAAAGACACCTCAAAACCACTGACATGTTTCTAGAGAAATCATTGACTGTTTTTGCAGACAGTTTATGCCCTGATTTTGAATAACTGTCAAGCCATTAGTGAAGAATCATGAATGTATACATGTTAAATCTGGAATCTGATCTTAAAAGTTTGTTTTAAAGGCGATAAATGTATATTTTATCCTCTGTAGGAGAATTATAATAAGTAATCTTCTAATCTAATAAATAATCTTAAACTTTTAAAAGAGGGTTTCAAGGCGGTTTTCATTTGATTCTATTCATACCACAACATCATACAAAGAAACACTATGTACCCAGACCGGCAATGAATCCTCAAGCACTTTGAATAGTTCAAAATACTTAAGAGCATATTTTGGATATAAAGGTGGAAAAAAAAATCCAAAAACATGAAAATATATGTATAATATATATTATACAATGAACAGCTTATAAAATAAGTAATAAATGGCATCTACTCTATTGGATGGTATTTCAAAATATATGGAGCTACAGGCTGTATACAATAAAGCACAAACCTCTCATTACTAAAAGGTCACTCTTCTTACTCAGTGTATGCTACATTGTCAGCAATGACTGAATGGCACCACTTAAGTTACTGTACATAACCAATGGGGCGCTCTCCTCACAATACAGCACAAAATCCCACCAAACACTTTTGCCATCTTGACCTGCGTGGCTGTACAAAATGCTCTACGTCTATAAGAACCCATATGACCAACTGCAGATATCCTCCTTTGAACTGACAGACAGCAATTTAACCACTTAGTCACTGTGCCATTTCAACAGCCAGCATAATCATCACTCAAGGGCGAAACAGCAAATACAGTGTGCTGTTGTCCAGGCACCTTTACAGCTTGCTCAGTGCTTATTTTCTCTATGAATCATAGTTGACTGATACTGTAATCAAGTCATCTCTCATTGTTTCACTACAATAAAAAGGCAGAGGAAAGGAGAGAGAGAATAAATAGGAGTCTCAAGTTGCTCTGTGGGAGTATGTGAGTGGAGATTGGACCCATACATCATAGAAAATGCACAGGTAAGACAAACTTAATGCTGTCCCAACGCTACAAGGAGATTTATAGTCATTCTCTCTCATCTCGGTCTGACAGTGTATATAAATAGGAACACCAAACAATAATTTAGGTGTGTGAAAATATGGAATTAAAAGTCTGGACAGAATGAGGAGGAGCTGTTTTAATAATGACATACAAATATAATTAAGATGTTACCAGTATTAAAGAAAAAAACAGCATCAATAAGTGTAGTCAGTCTACAGTCTTATATAAGAATCAGAAATCAGTTCTTCATGACACAGCTTCTGCCGACCTGAACAGTGTATTATGGGCACAATGTACTTACAAGTAGGCGTGTTCGTACATGAATATGTATTTTGGAAACATGGCGAGCCATTGTGCATCAATGAGTGTGTGTAAATCAGTTTGTATGTGTGTTTTTTAAGAGCATAGTGAGTGTTTGGTACAGATATCTCAAGCCCTGCCAACTGTTAAACCTTGTTTTTCTGCCAGTGCCTGCTGTCAGCTCCACCTGTGCCATGAAAAGACACACAGAGCTTTGCAGCTGTCTCACCTCAGTGCAAACACAGGAAAAAGGACACGCTTCAAGTGGTGAGACTTAAAAAAAAGACTAAGTTGAGTCAGTATAATGTGCACAAAGAAAGAAACAGAAAAAGTAAAATTATAGCATAGTTAAATGAATGTTGGAATTGTAACTATTAGTAAGTTCAGGAGGACAGCGGAAACTTTTAGATTAACTGGTGTTGCTGTAAAGGACAAAATAAATTATTTGAATGACTTTAAATCCACCCTGACCTCTCTTATCTCTCACTCTCTCCTACTTTGTGTCTTTGTTTCCATCTGCCTCAGTCTATTGCTCTTTCCCTTTAAGGACCCAGATATGCAGATACACTTGAGCAACTGTGAAACTGCAGCTAAAAAAATGTACAGGTCTGAACATTTTTCAGCACTATCTCTGCCTACTTACTGACTTTCTGTCTCATTTCCTGCCTCTCCATTTCTCTTGCACTCACAACAGCACTTTACTATTCTCCCCTAAATATTCTTCCTCTCTATATCATGTAGGTATGAATGAGGGTGAGCTGGCACTGCATAAAAATATCCAGCAGAACAAGTCGTTTAACCTGGCACTGAATCTTACAAGGGGTGATAAATTTAAGAAATTTCCCTGGAGTCTTTTTGAAACAAATGATGATCTGTACTCTGTCTTCTTACAATCTATTGCCTTTATAATCAGTAAACTATATTAATGTATAATGAATGGTTTGAGGATTTATCTTACAGTGCACCTGAATTTTGTGTTTTGTGTTTGTGACAGAGCCTTGGGGCCATAGCTGCATTACCACCAGAACTTTACAATCTAGATGCCCTGTTTGCATGTACTGGACTTAGTTAATGCACGGTTGCTATGAACTGACCTCTTCACTTTGACATATTGTCAATAGCTCTGTCTTTGGCAGATGTAGCAGCTTTCAAATGTAATCACACACTTACATTTGGTTCACACTTATTACTTCTTCCTGAATACAGCTATATGGGGGAAATGTTATTAACTTAAAAATTCATAAATTGATCTGAGTTGTCAGAATTTCTCCTTAAACAGAGATTCACCAGGCTTCATAGTCTCAAAACTCATTTGAACCACATGTGCAGGAGGTTTAATTTAAACCCCAAACACAGTAGTCTCTACGGGCATGAGTTGTCTTCTAGAAGAAAGACCCCAGAGGTGCAGTTTGAACCACACCTTATGAAGTCACAGTAATAGGGTTTAAAAGATGTAATTTGTCTCAGATAATACAGGTTTCCATCCCAAATTGCAGTTAAGCTAATGACAGAGCTGCAGCTCCACTGGGTGTTTTAACAAAGATCTGTGACTTAAGTTACTCTTAGAATCATTTCAAGTGCATCATACTCATTTGCATGGTGTTACAAGTATAGAAAGAACATGCAGGCGGATAAACTACAAACTACTTACATCCATGTGCACTTAACTAGTAGTATTTCAAAAACATAACGTGGCTTTTAGGCAGTTAGACGCGCCATGGTACTTCACCACCAAGGACAGTCAACATTAAGACACTCTTAAATGTTATGTGTGCGCGCACTCACACTTACTGTAAGTGTTGTTTTGGGAAAACAGTGTAAAAATTTCAGAGGGTTCAGACAAATGCTCTTAAAAACCACTTAGCCTCTATGATTGGTTGTTATCCAAGATTCATTACCGCAATGACTCATTACCTGAATCAGGGCGGTACAAAGCACAAACTACAACAAATATTTTATTAACAAACTGTTTGGGAAGGAACAACATCAAGACAGAGTGAGACAGAGAGAGAAATAACTGCCTTAATGTGGGTGTGCATGTGTGTAAACTAGCCAGAATCTGGAGAATACTTAGTGAATAACAGTAACAGTCTGTGCGCAAATAACCATTTGTCTTTTCCTTCTCTTGGCTTAGCACTGATCACACACAAGGATCTACTACATGACTGTGTGTAAACATATGAAGCCCCCACATCATTCTAGTGCTAGTGAAGGCATTGAAAAGGAAATCAAGATCCAAATACTGCTATTTTCTGATCAGTGCGTGAATGTTCTGTATAATGTGTATACTGCAATTTTTCTCACACTATGATACATAGTGCCATAAATGATTGATAGAAGATGATACTACACTAAATGCTATGGTGTTTTAGTTCCACCTGTGTTTTCTATATGTATCTCACACACAGCTATGTGTTTCATACACCAGAAATCTGTGTCAAAGGGATCGGGATCGGATTAGGAATTAGAATTTGTATAGATCAGCCAAGTCTAAATGTGGTGGTTAATTTTCAACTTTCAACTTTTATTTGTGGATCAGTCACTAAATTCTATAGCAGTATCAGCAAAGTTCAAAAACATTCTCTTGCTTAAAGCAGGCATCCAATTTGCCATGTACCACATATCACAACATGAAGGCAACATCAAAAATGGAGGAAAAATGGCTCACTGAGTCAGAGTAAAGTTGAAAATGTCCAGAATATACCGTTTGGCAATCAACAGCCCAAGCAGAAGGAAAGGAGGGAATAAGAAAGAAGGATGAGAGAGTAAACAGGTAGCCATGACAGCTGGTATTTGGACATATGCTTCTTTGTGCATTTTGATCTTGACTGTCAACATTATGAAGATCTATGCACACACTTAATGTGGCAACATGAGGTAAAGACAAATGAGAAAAGTTTGGGAGTATCTTGAAGTTACTAGTTGCTTTTCAGAGTTGCAGAACTTTCAGACAGGTTTCTGTTGACAAAAGTAAAGGCTTTGAATTGGATCTGATTTTCATTTGTGAACATGTTCAAAACACCAACTGGCAAAAAATATGTGCCCGTTTTTCAATAAACAGAAAGAAGCATTCTGTGAGTAAGAAGCGGTCTGTCCCAAGATACTCCCACGGAAGATCTCTTTCAACAGGCTCCAAGTTTGAATCCAACTGAGTTTCTTAATGCTTGCGTAAGCAATTTAGAAAAAACAAAAAAAGAGTACTGGACCACAAAGCAAGAACACTCTATTATCCTCTCTGCTTTTCTGAGTTACCACACCGGAGTCATCCTGCTGTCTTCACAGCAACAGAGTGGATACATTTATACATGGTATTTTGATTTAGAAAAACACAACAAATATGTATTCTACTCAGCATCCTACCCTAGGAGTTTGGTTATAAATGCCTGGGAGAATGGTAAACAAACATCAGGTAACTGTACGCAAATGCACAATGTGAAGTTAGCCACAAGATGGCAAATGAGACATGAGTGGTTCTAGAGAATCCAACGCCACACACCAGAGTTTCCTCACAAGAAAAAAACAACAGCTTTGGTCTAAGTAGCAAAGGTGGTATGACATGACATGAGGACTATAGGACTATAGATGTATACATATTACAGATGAAAAAGATATATAGAACATCAGTTCTGTTTGCAAGTCACTGACAACACCTTGAAGGATTCATCTAGTGCTGCCTATGGTCCCCTGTGTGTAAAAACTAAATAGTGTAGCTTTAATGCTGGACAAAATGGCAAGAGAAGACAGCTATTCTTTGCAGTGTTTCCTTTAAATGTCTCCAGTTTTTAAGAGACATATACAGAACTAAGAATGTCTGCTGTTTTGTCAGAAAATGATTTAAATACCCGGGGCTTGAACTCTATCTAATCCACTAAAGCACAGGAATGAAATGAATGCATCTACACAGAGAGAGAACACAGATTCTGTCTATTCTACTCTTGTCAGTAAAATCTCATGGCACTAAAATGTCCTATTAATCTGAAGCCCTCCCCCTCTCTCTTATTATCCATGGCTGTCCCCGCTGATGCCAGATGATTATTCTCCCCTCTCCAAAGTGCTGATTACAGTCAGGCACTTCACAGGACACCTCATCATCCATAAATGGAGGCCCTATTTTTAGGCTCGATTCTTCTATTCTTGTTTTTTTTTTTTTTTTTTGGTAGACTTTTTTTTTTTTTTTTTTTTTTAAATTCCATCATCACTCTTTTGTTCAGGAATTGGAGAGAGAGGAGGGAGGAAGACAGCAGGGTAGAGAGAGGTTGGAGGCTTGGAATGAAGACATGCAGAGTTGAGTAGCAGATTATAAGCAAACATAATCCATGTGTCAAAAAACCACCAGGCACACTAGTATACACTCATACATGTCTAAACATGTAGAAAGGGAACACATAAAAGCACACCTGTGGTCCTGGCTTCTATCCACCACACCTATTCGATTGTTGATTATTGAAACCCCCTCAGTGAGAGTTAATCTGGACAGAGAGGGGAAGAAAGAGAGAGTAAGCAAACTAGAGAGGATTAATGGCAACTCCCTATTGCTAACTTGCTCTTTATCTCCTTTCTTTGTTGCTTTGAGGGGAGCTCAAAGCACATACACTCATAATGCATGCATTCACTAACACACATCCACTCACACACACCTGTCAAAGGAGACCATTGAGGATGGTAAGTGAGTCAGCTTCTGCCAAAATGGCTGCCTTTTGTTTACAAATCTCATTATCCTCTTCAGTTCACGATGAGCATGATGAGTAATTACTCCAACAGTGTACAAGTCACACGGCTGGTGTAAAAATCACACTCTAGTAGGGTGCATAATAGCTCTTGGTAAATATACACTGCTTGCTTGATGATGAGGCCATTGCTCACAATGGAAAGTAATAAGGGTGTAAGGATCTATAATATTCTGCTGAATGCAAAAATATATGCTGAGAACAATCTTCACTGAGTGTAAGCCAATGACATCATTTTTTGATTACATCTTGCAAATAGGTAAACTTCACACAACAACATTCGAAGTGCAAGAAAAATAAATATATATTTGTGGGTTTAATTTATCCAGCTAAATTCAGTACGGTTGGCTTTTGTAGGAAATCCCTGCTTCTTATTCACACAGTTACACACATTTACAATAGGCCTTCTGTACAAATTCATCTACAGCTGCTTGAGTTTAATTGCCAACACCTGAAAGAGTATTCTAAGATGGAAAAAACCAACACTCACTCTTTTTCCACTGCAACTATGCACTGATCAGCCACTGAATGCTGAATCATATACATACAATATACACACACACACACACACACACACACACACACACACACACACACATACTGTATACACTGTATATATGCAGCATAGTATATGTATATTTAAGACTCAAACTGTTACCTGGTACAGACGTAATCCCATCCATATAATGGTCATTTATATTCAAATGAAGCATGTATTTCATTATAGGTGACTCCCAGTGGAAACTGACCTCCTAACACAGGCAGTGCTAATACCTTGCTTTACTATGAGCTACTGTATATATTTGCTCAGAGAAAACAAAATGGAATATATTCCCACTTGGTCATCACCTGTTTGCAAAGTAGTAACTCATAATGCAGTGAGGTGGATGAGGGGCTCTCAGTAAACATACACCAACTGACGAGGCTCTAGCTTTAACCCTAACCTTTAAACTCGCGAGTCAGATTATATAGTAGCAACAAAATAAAAACATATTTGTAGTCAGTTATACAATATGTCTGACACCTTTGGCAGTGAATATATCAACAGAAAAAAAATATTTCTGTAAATCAGAGATGTGTCATAAACAATAACTGAAGTCATGTGTCAGTGTGAGTAAAAATGAGGGAAAGAAAGACTGCCTAATGTGTACAGACAGGGTGTCACAGCTTGTGTGGTGCGTGTGTGTAACTACAGCTTGTGTAAAGAACAAAGGTAATGTGATATTGTGTGTATGTGTGTGCCAAAAAAGAAAAAAACAACAGTGGATCAGCAGTTTGAATGATGTTTACAGCACAATCAGCTCATCTTTATGCTCCAGAGGAGACATAAAAGGGCTTCCCTCTAATGACGTTTCATGGTATAATGTGATGCCTTGCCTTTCTTATACACTGAAACTCATGCATAAACTATTTTCATCTGAGGGTGTGCAGTCTTCATAACCTTTCTCCTCCCTGCAGTCACTGTCTGACTCTAATAGGTGAGAAAAGGTGTTTCAAGCTTTGAAGACATCTAAACTTCTGTGTGTTCAGCAGAATCACACACTAACCACACTTAACTCCACACACTGTTGTGAACTAAACATATCAAAAATAGATGGGTTAATGTGAAGTTCAATTCCATCACTGCCTTGACAGAAACATGAGGACTGAAACTATGACACCAACTTCAGAGATGCAAAGCATGCAAAACACTTTTTTTAAATCTTTAGGTGGTGTGAGGAAAAGTGAAATGCAAAAGGAATGATTGACAGAATAAACAGGTCTCACTAGATTTCGATTCAGGACACATTTTCTCTGCTATCAGATGAAAATCTTGCTTCTCTAAAGGCATTTTTTTCTTCCAGAGGAACTAGGAGCAGCTCTCATCTCAAGCTGTCTCAGCATGCATTTTTAACTTGAACGGTAAAGTTTTAATGGGGTGAAGTGGTCTTGAAAAATCTGATTTACACACAGAAATCTGCACGTACAAATTAGATTGACCTTAAGAGCACTTTCATTTTGTGTGATCCAAAACATCACTAACAGAATATAAATAGAATTTCAGCCACACTGGTAGGTAGCTCTAGGGATAGCGGTGTAAGTCTATTAGTCGGTCAGTTTGCTGCTTTGTCCAGACTGAAATATCTCAACAACTACTGGATGGGCTGCCATGGAATTTAGCCCAGTGCTCTGATGGCATTCCCATCATCCTCAGCTGTACTTTGTGTTTAGTGCTACTGTAAAGATGGCCGAACATTAGAATGTTGGCACTGCCATTGTGAGCACTGTGAGAACACAACATTTAGCAGGTCTCCTACTTGTTTTCGCAATATCTTGTCATCTTGCCCATAGAGTTCTTGGTGGATTAGTGCAGTAACCCACACCACTGTGGACTTTGATATTTGTCCCATGTTATATTATTCATGTTATATATGTTATAGTTCCCGTTTTCATCTAATGGCAAAAATGTTCACTTCTATTTAGTCTTTCTTTACAGTGTAACCTTGTTGATATGAAATAAGTCTGAAATAAATCTTTTTGCATCTAAAGTGGCTCTTGTATTTAGTTTTTTATCTTATTTATTTATTTATTTGGTGAGTGTGCAGGCCTGTTTCTTTTTTCTGTATGACAGAACTTAATAACTAAATTGCTGTTTCCTCATGAATACAAACTTTTAAAAAAAACAGCATGCCACAATCACAGAAATTTGCATTTGTTTAAAAGAAGACAACTGTGAACATCTTGACCATATGAGCAATGCAGAATCCCAACCACAATAAATAAATGAAGTCGTGACTATGAAGAAGCAGAGTGTGGAAATGAACAGAGGTGAATCTGTAATTGAAGAGAGGGAAAGTAAGAGGCAGCTGAGGCAACTGACAGAATGTACATGTCTTATTGTCAAGCTGTCAGGGGAAGTAATTAAAAAAGTAGCTGCCATCGATTTGGTGATGAGGGGAGGGAGAGGGAGGAAGAGGAAGAAGAGAGAAAAGAGTGAAAGATAGTTTGGAATACCACAGTGATCATACTAAAGGACATTATAATGTATAAATGTGTTTTAAACATACACTGATGCACTTCACATACTAAAAGCATGTGTGTCTTTTAATCTCATAATGTGCCATCTATACACTGCATTAATCCATTTGTGTGCGTCCATGTGTGCACTACCATTTTTTGTAAATGTGTGTGTGTGCCTGCATGTTCCCCATGGGTGCATTCACCAACTCCCTATACTAGGTTGCATTATTGTATTGATTAATTGTCATTGATAACTGATGGCTGCAATGACTTGTTTTCTTGTTCTGTGTAGCGACTGGAGATCTACTAGAAAATGAAATATGCCTTCAGTAATTGGTTTTAAATGGAAACGCTGACTTGGGTGGTTTGAGAAGTTTACAGCATTAGTGCAGAGGTTATTGTGTGTGTAGATGTTCCTCTGTGTGTGTGTGATTAGTGCATGTGTGTTTGTGCTTGTTTGTATGGGGTGTGTGTGTTCTGTATGTCTCCATCTTGGGTGGCGTTAAGACACTCATTAATAGCCTGAGGACTCCATTAGCCAGGCTGATTACCCCTGCATCAAACTGACAGGTTAGGAGCACACACACACACACACAGACACATGCACACCTGTGCCCGAGCAATTTCTGGTAAAATAACATCACACAAATATTCAGTTAAGCCAAATTAAATGCATAGAGGTTCCAACCATATGCACCGCACCTGGTGGTTCATGCTAAAAAGCAAAATTAGTTCTGGGAGCTGCCAGAACTTGATACAATCAAAAGTTAAAACTTTCCCACAGGCACCGATGAAATGCTGTGAATGTCATTAATATCATTAATGCCTACATATGGACAGTGTCAGCTAGTGTGAGAAAGGATGATGTGAGGAAGACTCATTTTCACAGAAAGTCGGTATCCAAACACTGCTCTCACCATCTTTCAGGACTTCCTGAATCTCCATTTCTCTTTCTCCCTTGTCTGTTCTTTTCCTCACCTCCCACCTTTTCGCCCTATACTCCCTGGCAGCTGGACTTCAGGGGCTCTGTTTGAGCTCCCTCATTGCACCTTTCTCACCTTAAAGATGACAAGTTTCTATTCACAAAAGCGGTTCCCAGGGTTGAAAGGCTGAAGGTGGTGGATTGGCAGTGATGAAGCCCAGGACACACACAGGAGCAGGGGAGGGATGGAGGCAGGAAAAAGAGTGTTGAGGGAAGAAGAGGGACGAAAGTGATAGAGAAGGAACGTAGAGAGTACTGCCAGTGCAGGATAAAAGAAAGAGTTGTCAAGAAACTTACTTTTTAAGGGAATAACAGCAATTTTATGTGTCAGTGATCCAGTCAGAGAATCTTTTGCGAGACTAAAATGATTCATCTTTAGTTGTCACCACTTGGTTGTTATTTTCTTAATCACTACTCTGAATGGCCTGGTCTCTCTGTTCTCTTGCCTCCCTTACCATTTCTTTTTTTTTTTTATGCTGTTATTAGCTCTTTTCTCTGGTTTCTTTCATTTGCTATAAGCACAGTCCACTCAGTCAGTAGCACATATCATCATTACAGGTATAATTTTATAAAGACTGAAGCATTTTAAAAGAGCCAAAGGTGCCTCTTTTTGAAAATGTGCTCGCAAGGGTTTAAGCGTTTGTCATGTTATCAATGGACTTTCCTTAGCAAGGGTCATGGGTTATGGCATTATTTGAGCAGAGAAAAAGCTCTAAAAAATCTCACTACTGCAGCGATCAGAGAGCAGATCGGTGAGGCTTCCCAGTTTAACTATAGACATTTAAATGATAAAATCGGATAAAACCTAGTCATTTTTGATCTCATGGCCGAATTTGCATGACATAAAAGCTTGGGGCACTTATGCAGCTTGATATGTTTCAGCTGCCTGAACTAACTGCTGCATACAAATGACTGACAGTAGATCAATGGGTGACCTACAGGAAAAGCAGGATGGCTCCAGCATCCAGGAAGCGTGGGTAAGCAAACATTTGTCCTCTATGGTGGTTGTAATATCAGCTACAGTTATAACATGTAGATACCATTACTTAGATTTCACTGTTGTCCGCAACATTTTTCATCTTCAATGATCTTGAACATTTTATCTTTCTCTGTTTTGTGAGGAAAGCTGGATTCTGATAGTTAGCCACTATCCAGTAAGCTAGGAAAACAGATCAAAGGTTGTGGTGAAGTCTGGAGTGGATGAATCAAACCTCTTTTTTCAGCATCCTTCCTTCTCTCTGCTGCTCCTCTAGACTCTAGACACGTGGCCAAAATCAGTTTTTACATTCACGATCCATTTATATTTGAAGTGTAGTACAGCTGACAAGTAGAGTGTGGTTCACATATTAATACTGTGCAATACTAGTCATAACAGCACCTACTTGGCTGATTTGTTGGGGCTAATTTGACCTGGCAGATGTCTGGGGAGAATAACAACATCCCAATAGTGAGAAGTCAACCCACTGCCAGCTGCTGCACCTTTGATCCTACCCAATCATTGCATCCTAGGAAAGCGCAAAGGCAATCAAAACCGCTCTGGGACTCTTGAATGCAAGAAGAGATCATTTGGTTAACCTCACAGCTGCTGCAATCAAACCTCAGATCGGGATCTGTTGAGGCAACATAAGTGCTCTTTCGATTTTATTATCTCCGGGCCTCGGCCACTCTTTGCCTCTAGACTGACACAGTGCTAAAATGAGGTGAAATGAAGACTGGTTTTGTAATGTGTGGTTCTTTCATGAGACAAATCACCCCTATCAAAAAAGATGATATGAGTAGCAGTAGCATCCTAAATCCTGTCCATCAAAAGTAAACAGGCTCTGCTCCACCTCTGTTTATCCAGTGTTATTAAAGCACAATTTGCAAAGCTGCATTTCTGTGTTACTACATCTTGTATCTATCAGATAAGAGCAGAGAACAAAGCATGAATGTTCAAAACATGGAGGCAGGAAAAGTAAGAAGTCAAGCAAATGCAGGACAGAGGAGAAATTTAGACAGATGTAGAGAGAAAGAAAGTACAATTTGAAGTGTTGCCTCAAGGCAAGGCTGCAATTAGTAGGTTAAGCTCTGCAATTTTTCAATTCTAAGACCTGTCTCTAAATACCACACACACACACACACACACATACACAAATCCACTCTCTCCCTCTGTTACTGCAACACACCAACACACAGGAACATCTCTTGTCTCGTTAATAGTCTCTTCAACCATATACTGTACATGCTGATCTAGCTAACTACAATAAGAGCGTAATAGATGGATTAATGTTTTATTAATCCTTCTCAGTGTGTGTGTGTGTGTGCTTGCTAGCATGTCTGTGCGTGTAGCAACGTGTGTTATGTTTTATTCATCAATGCGCAAGAGGTGCTAAAGTGCTGAAGAGCAGTGACATTCCCTCATTCCCCCAGTCACTGCAATCTATCTAACAAGCATCCCCGTGTGTCAGCGTGGATAACCAATGTTATATGAGTAATGTGTGTGTGTGGGTGTACATGCATGTGTGTTGGCACAAGAGGGTGAAGTTTAAAAAATGGGATAAATGAGAAAAAGACTGGTCCACAGTTGCAATAATGTGAAATGTGTTTAATAATTCACACTAACAAAAGTGCATTATGTTAAAACATTAATTCCTCTTAAACTGCTGCATGTACATGCATATATGCATGTGGATTTGTATTACCGTGATTGTGAGGATGTGTTTAAGCTCTGCATTTTGGATGGGAGGGCCTTAATGAGAGGGTTCTGACTTTGGATATGGTTATGTCTGCAGGAGGATTAGGTTTAGGGATTGTGTAACTGGTTAGAATAACATAGTGTGAGTCAAAACATCAAAGTTCAAAAGTTTTTATCATGTTTTATTTTTTCCAGCCTCCATCAAACATTTTTGTGAGTATAAATGTTTAAAATTATTTTTAATATTTCAAAGCAGAGAACATGAGCCACTGCTCTCATTAGCTGGCTGTAGTGTCTACAGTATCTCCACCTCAATGGGCAAGTAGTCTTCTACATTTTGGGTTGATTTCACCCCCCCCCCCCCCTAGATCTTTTAATAGTGAAACCATGTGTAAATGACAGGCAGCTGTGGCGATCAAAACAACTGAACTTTGAATACACAAATTTCTTAAATAATTGTGAATGGACAATGCATATTAAGATGCAGCATGATAAATAGTTAATCTTTTTAATTAAAAGAATGACGTGAGTACATAAGTGTGCGCGCATTCATGCATTATGCAGATGTGTGAACCCCAGCACTGTGCCACGCATGACTGTGTCTGACTGAATATTCTGGGAAGATGCAAAAATCATTAAAAGAGAGTGATTCCTCTGAGAAATCCCCCTCTCCAATTCTGTACCCAAGCCAAATCCCCCAAATACTTCAAACATTCACTCCCTCTTTCTCTCACTCTTTATTGCCGCTGTTTCAGGCAATAGAGAAAATGTTTTGGAATATATTTATGCTAATTTTCCACAGCTGGAGTCACAGGAATTACGATCAATAGGAATATGTGAAAAACCTGATGGAGAACAAGCGGTCCCATCCTGATTTTAGGCACTACTGCCAACTGTCTTGCTCAAGAATTGGACTGACAAAGCACAGTGCCAAAGGGTTGGAAGAGGAAGTTTAACTGTGTAGATCTATACTGATGAGGATTGGTCAGGGGGTGATTTGTTCCAGCTTAACAAGGATAAAACTGTTTGCCCTTCTGTTTAAAAGAAAGGCTACAGCAAAAGAAGCAATCTGCCTTCTACAACAACTTCTATTAAGCTGGAGTTTCCTCTTTTTATGAGCTAGAGACTGTGTGGTTGGTTTTAAATGGCAATATGTAGTAGAATCATCTAATGTGATGTGCGGTAATGTGGTTTTTCACTCCTGTAAACTGCAACAAGCACTGCTTTTGGAGATCCTATTTTTTATTATGATTCTACGTTTTTCTGCCAACTGGCTTTGGACTGGTTTAGTAGCTGGTGCCTGCTCAACTTGCCTAATGGGACTGTTTACTCATGCCATCTTGCATCCTCTCAGTAGTCAGATTGAAATGCTTCTGAAAATGATACAAAATTCACACACAGCAAAATGATTTAAATAGGCACCACAGCACTGCAAACAACAACGGATCCTAGCAATGTTTATCTTCTAACAAGAGTGACAGTCACTGCAGCCAAATGTTGCTACGAGTAGAGTGGTAAATTTGTTTTTTCTAACTACTAATTTGGGAAGGCAGTTGCTGTTCTGGAGGTGATCTTTTGATATACAAAAAGATAACAGTTATTTTCTGTGGCATGACTCACTTGACCCCACAAGTATCCATCTTTAAGACTGATTAAAACAGAAACAGGGGTGGACAAAAAAGACTGATAGTCTATCTGGTTCTCAGCCCAGTTTACTGATAGGTTAGTGATAGCTTAAAGAGTGACATTTGGAGAAATTGTCAGAGAAGTGAAAGATGCCAGTGTAGACAGCTGGTAATGAAGACTGGCATATTTTAGAGAGCTTAAACAGCTTCACAGTATGAGCTTTAGAAGTAAGGCTAATATGTTACATCTGGGGACTATTCACACTGCTTCCTCTTTGAGCAGTGGCATCCAGCCTGACGTGTGTGAAAGAGAGAGTGCAGCTTGTCAAATTGGCAATAGCTGAGTTGTAATATTTTAACATGTAAGCCTAGATTTATCCAGGCATATGTATGTCAGAAAAAATACGGCATGGGAAATATCACTGAGCAGTGCATATGTCTAGTGTGTGTGGAGTGCTGTCAACGTTACTGAGGTTAACAGTTAGAGGGTTCATAAATGGTCAGGAAGACATTGTTTGCATTGTACTTCCGCTTGGCCTTGGGTAAAAACAGAAATGCCTCGGCTTACCATCAGCATCGCAAAACTATTCTCTTTTAAATGCATGAACTGTATGTCAAAGCCAGTTTAAGTGCATTCAAATGCATGAACTATTTTAAATGCATACAAGTCCTCGACCGCTCCAAAGTATATGCAGTATCTTGAAAATCCAGCAGGGCATTTTCCAACTGCAGAATAAATAAACGTGGTTATATACAAAAGAAAAAAGAATCAGCAGCTGCGAAATAAACACAGAAGGAAACTCAAGAGATAGAGAGAAAACAATACACATCAAATATAAAACAAGAACTATAGAGTTATAAAGAACAATTGTATTTATAAGTATTATGAATCCCACTACAAGTCCCCCTGCTTAAATTTATTTCTTGCACTATTATTTATTAATTATCTAATGAATTCTAAATGTCATTCCCTTTTATTTAACTCTAAACAATATCTGATTTCTCGTAAGTGTAGTAATGAATGAACCAAGTAAAAAGTAAATACATTCTCTGAGAGTTAACATGGATTTTTACAGTAGATCAAGTGTGTGCAGCTGTATGTGTGAGCACACAGACATCCAAGCATGTCCAAAAGTAGATTACGTGTAGACTAGGATCAAATGTGAGTCTTAATATATCCAACACAGTCATTTGTTCCCATGGTAAAGACATTCACGTGCTGTACATACTGTGTGTGTGTGTGTGTGTATGGCTTTAAGACTGAATCATTTTTCTAAGTAGCTCAGTTGGTGCAACTTCAAAGGTGTCTGTTTTCACCTGCAATAATAATAATCCTATAATATTTCCTTATTGTCTTCATTACGTCCTCATTATTCTTTTAACCCATCCCCCCTCACAGCCAACATTATCAAGAGATTGCTGCTTACTACAGAATGTGTTGTAGGTGAGTTTTTCACTATTTTTTCTTTTTTTTTAAATTTTGCTGTTGTTGGAAAAGAGATGAATTACTTAAACTGTACCTCACAAAACCTGTACTCACAAATGAAATGCTTTACATTAAAGTTGAGGCCACAGCTGGGGTCAAGGCCTGCAAACAAAGACACAGCCTGAGAGGAGGGTTTGCCTCACAGGGTCAACCACATACATACGACGTGTTTACTGATGACACAAACAAGAGCTTGATGCGGCTCACCATGCTGATGAGTGTGGTTCTGTGCTTGCAGTGAGCCATCATCCCAGGGTGAAAGGATAACTGTCCCCCCGTCTCCTTCCCTTTTTTTTCCTATCAGCACCTTATAAAATTGACATCAACCCCTGCATGCTTTCACTGCTGTGTTAAACTTATGATAGAGATGTGTTTACAGTTGTGTAAAATCCTGTGTTCATTGATCTATCTGTGTGCTCCAAGACCTCTTTGGCAGCTTTAAGTGCAGTAGCCTTGTCTTTATGGGAAGACACACACAAACACACACAAGCACACATACACAGCAATTGAAAAACATTTTGTGCTAATCCTTTTGAAAGTTAAGATGGGAGGAGTCATGTTTTCTGCTGGTTAGCATATAAATTGGCTGTTGTTGTGTGACTGTGTGTGCATGTTTATGTGTGTGTGCCTGCCTCAGTTACAGTGCTGGGTATCCAGCCCTGAGCAACTGCAGACATGATACATTCATCTATTGTGCACTGTCCACACTTGTATTGATTGTAAAACTCAATCAATGTCTCTAAATGATTTAGGTGTGCGTGAGTGTGTTTGCATGCCTCCAATGCACCTGTTTTAGCCTCAGGCAAAGCATGATGCCTAGTTTGAAATCCATTCATGTTTTCCATTTTATCCAAGAAAGGATCAAATTTATCCCGGTCGGTTGGAGGGAAATTTGGGTTTACTGGCAGTAACATTCTTCAGTGTTTATTGCAATCATACTCTGCACTCTGCTAGAATGTTTTGTTTGTCTTTAGTAACAATAATGTATAACGATTCTGAAACCATGACCAATTTTTTTTTCAATTTACTTCTTGCCTCGCACTTTCCTGTCTTCCCTCTTTCCCTTTTGTCATTCTTCCACCCCAGCTCTCACTTCATTCTTCCTTTCCTTTCCTTCTTATGTGTACATCCACATTTGTGCTGCTTGTAGCCCAATTATCCCTTCATTTAAGTTTCCATTTACCTATTATAGACACTATGCTGCAATCACAGCAGCTATTAATGTCATATTCCACTATCCAATGCAGTACTACACACATACATATATATTTACTACAGTAAAATAATGATAGGCCTGAATCAGAAATTTGAATGGTCTGGTCTGAGCATTTTGGGTAATTTCACACTACTGTCATTATAATACCTTGTTAAAAATTAGAACTAAAATTGTCAGGGCGACCTGATAGTAGAGTGATTAGGGCACATACCACATGGGTGTACATGCTCTGAGCAGCTGTCCCCAATTCGACTCTTGGACAGCCAGATCACTCTCCCTCTCCATATTTCCTGTCCGTCTTCAGAGGTGTAAAAATGCACAAAAAATTATTCTGATTAACAAACACCAGTCCGCTTGATGGGTCAGGCCCTAAGGTAAACTGATTTTTTTTTTTTCTTATCCAGTTATTTCAGGGTTTTATCTAGGAAATACAAGAAACAATCACACTGCATTCTGACCACAAAATGTGTAGTATATAAGTGTATACAAGACTACAAGCACACCTTGAAACATAATGCAATCTAACAACGCACATGCTACAATCTGCAGTCTCAAAAATAACTATAGAGCTGAATCAACACCTGTTATACTAAAATTACCTTGCCTGGATTGCCTGAGAGCGTGAACAGCGATTGTTATTTTGTCCACCACCTGTAAATAATGCATACAGTGCAGTCATTAAGTGCCATCCACGCTGCATCTGCTGAGACCAACTGCTGCGTCTGTCTCCGGCAGTGATTCATGTTCACCCAGACACAGACACAGTTCACTGCCAGACAGTCACACTGCATCACATCATGTCAACACTTTGATAACAAAGTCATCTGCGTTTTGACATTGTCATCCCACTGTGCGGCTGTGCCTGCTTAGATGGGACAAATGATGATGTGAATGTCTGCTGTGTTGTTGCTTATAGAGGTGGCAGTTAAACAAACAACTCAATATGATTCCTGCCTCGTTTTCAGTAATAATCCTCCCCTGTACACCACCTGCAACTTTCTTAAATGTTGCCATGTTACATATCCTTCAACATACCCACTGCAGGCTGCAGTCCCTCCATTTATCTGGAATGTGTCTACACTTTCGGTGCGGTTCAAAGTCAGTTCTGTAGTTAGTTCTTTTTCCTGTGTGGTCTACTTTGTTTAGGCTGCCCTACCTTAACATGGACCAACCACAGGATTGTGTTATGTGGATTTGTGGCATTTGTATGTATTAAGAGATTAAACAAATTAAAACAGTTCATCTGCTGATCGTGGGAAACGTCAAGGGAGAGATAGCCTGTCTTGTGATCCAAGATCTGCTTTTGGTAATCATGATAATACATAAACAGGATTAGAATAGTCTTCTATCTAAATTCTCTTCTTGGGAAAATTTCAAGAAGCCCTCTTTAACTAATTATTCACACCACAGGGTCATTATTTTGTTCCAATTGCTTCAAATTTCTTCTAACCACAGGACATCATTTCATCTCATCGCTTCAGAAAAAAACAAAGAAAAAACTTGGATATCCAAGGTTCCTAAAGGACACTGGCATCATGCTGTATCAGTTTGATGTGTTGAACAATGCGGCGTCTGCTGTCTTTTTGTCTACTCAAACATTCACATTTTACAACATCTCAGCATATTCCCAACTTCTCTCATGTCCAATAGTCATCCAATATTCACTCTGTGCCTCCAGCGAGTTAATAATGTATGCTCAGTCTTTGGCAGCCACTGCTGTAGCTATCATACATGAATTGATTTTAAATGTACAGTACATTAAATAGTACAATGATCTGCCCTAGTGATGCCCGTACAGTTTTGTCAGTGTTTGTTGGTTTCACATGAAATGATTCTATACATGTCATCAAAATTAATTAAAGAACACAAAACTGGAAATCCAGTACTGACAATACAAAGGGAACAAGCTGTCACTGAATTTTACCATTACAAGTCAGTTATTTAGCTATTCATGCAGGAAGTGGCGTTTAAGCTTTTGAGCAGCTTTTGTAATTTAGTACATCACTTTGTAGTAACTTAAAAAACTTTCTGTGACATTTCAGTGTGTTAGCACATCATTTTAAATCACTTACTATATCCTGAGAAATCCCTCAACAGAGATCTGTGGTTCTGCAGATCTGTCTATCGGCATGACTATCTGTCCTGTTCAAACAGACAACTCATCCAGATGAACAGTTCAATATTTTATCACACCACTGTCATATCAAGAATGTACTGTTTTGTGAAATTCTGCAGAGAGCTTGATGCATAAAAAATGTCAGCAGCTGCCCATACTTGTCAGTATTCATGAAAAATATATTAAATTTCATCATTTTGTTGTACACTGCATAGTAGATGGATGTACATTTTAAATAAATATTGTGACACCCCTCAGACAACACCTGAATGATTTGATTTTCCTAAGAGATATACAGTAGTTTATCCAAAGTCTGTTTTTACGTAAGGGAGTTATATTACATTTATATTACATTATACAAACAATGGTAAAATCCTGTATATAAATTACATTACATGTCAGATGTCAGACCTGATGACATCACCTTCAAGTGTCTAATCCAACAGAGGTACCCTCACCGATGTGATGGCTGAAAAAGTTCACAACAGAAACTGGAGTCTGCAGTTTGGAAAGACTGAATTTCTGGAAATTCTGAAGTACTCAATTAACTGGAATTAATGTCATATGCTGTTTGAACTCTGGGCTTGTTTAAAATAAATTAGTGGAAGTTGGCATTTAATGTGAAAAGTGAAAGACAATATTCCTGTGAAGGGCTCTGCCAGTGTCAATGTAGTGTCAGACAGGACAGTTTTGCACTTTACTGTGACACTCCCAGTGCACAGAGAGCATTTCCTACTATTGATATTATCATACACCTGAAATGAATTTGAACAGAGTGAAACTAATGGGTCTGGGGACCAAAAGTGGACCAATGGGATGATTGGGATGGGATTGCTGAAGCCTCAATTGGCTATCTGGACTCATAAGAGGTGCATTTTCAAAGAAAAATCTTAGCTGTTGTGCCTTTACGGTTTTACAAAACCAGAGTGTATAAGAACAATGGCTGTACAGTGTACAGCTGTGTTGAGCATTTGGAGGACTGTGGAGGATAGACTGCATCTTTGTTTGTCTGGTATGTGCTGGAGAACAAAGCACCAAGACACTAATATAATTTATGTAACAGCAGAGTGAGAGAAAGACAGATGAGATAAGACAGGTGAAACAAGGAAGGCACACAGAGAGAGAGACAGGCAATGACTCAGACACAGAAACTTCCCATTAAAAATAACTGGCAGAAGCAAAAATTGAAAGAGAATGGAGTAACAAAACAGCGCCCTTCAGAAATCAAACGATAAACACGATAATTTTTGTATCCATCTCTATTTCTAAAGCATCATTAATAAATCTTATTAATTGGGTTGTTCATCTTACATTGCTTTTTGAGATTATTTGTTATGTAATCTGGTGCCATTTGGTGTGTGTTTAAGATCAAAAAGGGAACAAGGCACCAGCACACATTATGCATATACTCCCACGCAAACTGCAACTCCAGCTTATTATTTGGCAGCCTGTTGTTCTGTAGGATGAAGCATTAATATAACTTATGTAACAGCAGAATGTGTCTTCCTGTATCATGACTTACTTAAGTTCCCATTGTGAACACATGACTTTGAACACACCTTTTTTTTCTAGCAGATTTTCAAAATCATACTGTTCATAAAGTTGGTGGTGGCAATACAGGCTATGAGAAAGGCAAGACCAGCTGGACAATGTGTGAGTGTATGTGGTGAGCAAGAAAAAGAACACTATCCTTTTCCTAAGAAAAGATACAGAAACAGACCACTGCAGTTAGTTACCAAGTGTGAATCAGTTTGTATGTGAAGCAGCAGCATGCATTACTTGAAAAGACAAAGTGCACTCAGTTAACTTTCCCTGGATAATCTAAACGCTTAATAAGCATCACCTATTTCAGCCTCAAAGAAATATTTCAAGAACCTTGATTTTGCATAACCTTACACAAACAAAAAAGGATCCAAGACATACCCAGTGAAGACCTGTGATGGATTCAATACTCCAGCTGTATCATTAAAGCTCTCAGACCTTGTACTGCACCCCCATAAAGTATCTGGGGCAATTACAGGGAGCTATTATTTCACGCCTATGCAGTGTAAAGTGGCAAATGCTTCATCTCGACTTTTTGGGCCCCCCTCCAGCTTTTCATTTCAGCCTCTCTAGCCACTAATGGCTACCCTGGGAGCATTTCCCAGCTGCAGTGAAAAGTTAAAGAATTGGGACAGTGGAACTTTGTTTCTCTAGTTGACTCAATGAAATATGTCTGTAAGAAATGATTATGAAATACAAAAACATGTGACAAGCACAAGATCATGGGTGATTTATTGTCCTCCATGTTGAGCCATGTTAAATATTTATACTGACAAAGCACATAAGCTTCAGCTCACTGATCCAGGACATGCTATGAACTGGAAGTACATAAATGTCTGCTGGATTGGAAATACAATTGTGACGGGTGTGATTTAAATGTAAGGGACAAACTACAACTGTAACTAATGCAGTCTGAATCAATTTCAAGGTTACAAACTGAGTCAGAAATGAGGTACACACACAAAACGACTGTATGTTCTCTGAAGGTGAAGGCAAGGGCTAGGACCAGAAGAAATATATTCAAGTCCCCCCCACACACACACACACACAGCGTTCTCCAGTTATCTTTCAGTGTTTAATGAGTGCATGATTGAGACAGGAGGAAATTTCATTATCTGCACTCTGCTATTGTAATCACAATTGCAGTAGGAACCATCCTCACCCTGGCACACATGCATACACATGCAAATTCACACATGCATTTGTATACACACACGCACTCACACACACACACACACACATACACATACACATACTGTACACCCATACGCACAAAGCTAGAAAAACACAATCACACAAACATTTAAACCCAATCAAACACCGACTATGCTGCGCAGCGACATACATAAACTTGCAGGTACAGTCTACCAGTAGGTCGATATTCACACACAAAGTTATTTATGATGTACCCTCTTCCTTCTGGCACCTGGATTAAAATTTGATAATGTGTGTGTATCTATCTGTGTGTGCTTGTGTTGTTTAGCATGTGTGTGAGTGTGTGTATTAGAGTCCTAATCAGTGTAGCCCCATAAACCTCTCAGTGTCTCAGTGGGTGTATTCTAACACCAGATGTGCTTCCCTCTCTCATATCCCATCAACCATTCTGTCCCTCCCCCAGTGAACTCTGGGATATTACCAGTAGATGCTTTGTTGAAATTTAATAAGAGGGACAGGGAGGAGGTTAATTATCATTTCTTTACACATTTTGGCTACAAAGGTCTAGAGTTAAAAAGGAGCAGCATGTCATTATATACATATATACACTATCGAAGCATAGTGTTACAGTTATTAGGTACAGCATTCTAATGCTGGGTAGTTCCTCCCTTTGCTCTCAAAACAGCCTCAGTTATTCTTAGTATGGACTCCACAAAATGTTGAAATCTGGATAATTCTGGTCCATGTTGACATGAATGCATCATAGCATTTCTGCAGATCTGTCAGCTTGGCATTCATGCTGCCAATCTCATTCCACCCACATCCAGAGATGTTCTGTGGAATTCTGATCTGGTGATATTGAGACCACTGAGTACATGAACTCGTGTTTGTAGAAACCAGTCTAAAACAGTTTTGCTTTTTGACATGGAGTACCATGCTGGGAAGTAACCATTAGAAGGCCAGGGAAATTTGTGGTCCCAAAGATGCTTGTGATTATCAACAAAACTGAGATGAGCTGTGGTATTAGAGCCCAATGTGTGCCAAGATTATGCTATTAGCCCTACAATCTGCATGCCCCAGCAGAAATCAAGCTTTATCAGACCAGGCTACATTTTCCGGTTTTTGTAAGCCTGTTCTCACTCAGGCCTCAGGTGGTTATTTGAGTTACTGTAGCCTTTCATCATTTCTATCTAGGGACTCTTTTACTCCTTTACTTTGTGATATTCATTCCAACATAGCAATAAATCTTTTAGCTAGAAATTAGCTTCAAGTTCAGAGGAAACAAAGCAGACATCTCTTTACTATCTTGCAGTATTTATACACTGTGAATTAATGCTCCTCCCCTTATAGTTACTACCTACCTTACCAGATCTCAATCAGTTGGACATCTTTGGAAATTTTAGAAGGACATATTGAACTTTGACAAACAATAAATTAGGGAATATATTTTGAGAAAGAATGGCATTTGTCCTGTAGAGATCAAAACTGCCAATATCTCCCAGGTTACAGAGTATAAGTTGAAGGCAAACAGCATCATTCATGAATCCCCACACCCTCCACAATCTACCAATCTCATGTCTTTTCCATTTAAGTCTCTCTCTCCTCTATCTCTTTCTTTCCTCTTCCCATCAACCAAAATGTAGCAGATTCTGCCTATTTCCTCATGCTGCATACACACACACACAAATATCCAAACAAAGCGGTTATTTCCTTCTTAGTGTGTGACGGTTAGTCTTCAATTCGAATCCAGTCGACCAGCAGCTGTTCTCTTTAGTATCTGGTGAGATTGGCTCAGAGAACTGTCAATTTTTGGCACAAGGTCTATGGTCTGCATTTTTTACTTACATACACAGATTTCATGTGACTCACCAAACAAAATAAGCAAATTAAGCAAAAGAGCCAAAAAAGCAATTCATGATTTTTTTCTTTACCTGCCTTTTCTTATTCAGGATTTATTCAAGCACGCACTACAAGACACAAATACACAGGACAGGTCACCTGTCGTCTGTCTAGCTAACACAAGTGGACAGAGAAGCATTATTTCTAGTCACACCTATGGGTAATTCATTTCCTCCAGTCAACTGACTTTGGGTCTTTGGACTATGTGAGAATCTGGATCACCAAGGAAACTCCATGAACATGGAGAAATAGAAAACTCATCAAGTCACAGCCTTGTAGCTATAGTGGGAAGTAAGGCTCCAAGAGCCAAATGATTCTGTTAGAAAGCCAAATATGGAGCCATCAGTGCACAGTACAAAATTAGCAATGAAACAGTCAGTTAAATTTGCTCAAGTTCCCCAAGCAGCCAAATTTTATTTTAAATTGGTATCCAGAATGTACATACAGACTACAAACAGATGGCAGCTGCAACATGCAAATTAGATTCCCACATCACTGAATTACTGGTCTACAAGGACATACAATGCTGGTGGTGGTGGCTGGGCTAATCACAGAACCATATGAAGAAAGCACCGATGAGATGATGGCAAAAAACACAACCTCTTTCACTGTCTGGACACTTTTCTTCATCACGGACTGCTGTCATCCCTATTCTCTCTTTTAACCACCAGTGATGAAGAGGGGCTAAATAGAGTCATCAGAGCAGACAGAGAGAGGTTCAGGGCTATACAGCTGGTCCCAATGTGGTCCCTGTTCTCTATTTAAACATTAAATGCACAGGAGTCCATTTGTACAAATGGAAACTGTGGAACAGGGATGTATACTGAGCATGTAATATAGCACCTGTGTGTGTTTATGTGTCTGTATATTTGCATCACTGAAAATATGTTTGTGTGTCCGCTTTTGTGTTTCTGCGCTTTGTCATCTCTAGTAAGGGTCCCTATACTGCCCTGAGCCCTGTGTTTAGTACAGCTAAAAACGAACTGTAATGGGTTACTGTACAATTATCAGCTGGGCCTGATGGTGTGTCTGGAGTCAGAACACATAGAGGATGTACTGCTCTGGAAAACAGGAAGGCCACTGAAACAGCATGGGACACATATGAACAAGCATGGACACACACAAACAAAAACAATTAACACAAGACTTGTGTCCATAAAGGGACATATAGGATCATAGCATTGTTTAGACAGACATTCAGCCACCCACACAAACTTAAATAATAATTAGTAGTCATTAACATACACAAACAGATACAGTGAAGGACAACTTTATGCTGGACAATTAGCAAGAGATACTAGCATGGCCGGATGCTCTCATGAGTGAGTCTGTGTGCAAATACACAAATAAACAAACAGAGCTCACATATCTCTCTCTCTCTCACACACACACACACACACAAACACACACACATACATAGACACACACCATCTGTGTTCAGCCCCTAACCAGCTCTTAAGTATCCATGTCTTTCTAGGAACACAACCCATTAGTTTCCAGAGACACAGAGCTGTAGTGTGTAAAAGTGTGTGTATGTGTGTGTGTGTGTGTGTGTGTGTGTGTGTGTGTGAGTGCAAGAGAGAACAAGCAAGAGAGAGCATTAGCACTGTGTTGCAGTAATAATGGCATTGTGTTAAGGCCATAACAGCGTCTCGGTTGCATACCCAGTCATGCTATGTGCCAGCCACTGTTGGAAACTGTACTTGGTTCTGGGACACGGGGAGAAGCCATTACCGAATCCCCTTAGTCAAATATGGACAAGAAGCAGCACAGCAGAATGGTGGAAAATGCCCCCAAGGCTCAATTTTTTGTCTCAGACACATTCAGGAATTGGTCAAAAATAAGTTGAAGCTTAAAAAACAGCCCAGAGAAAAAGACCGAAACACAGCGAGTCCATATTTTTAAGAATGTACTTTCTGGCTTTGGATTAAAATGTTTATGCAAGTGTAGAATTGTATTGCAATGATTTCAGGCTGCAAAGGCAAAGGCTCCCATTGCTAAAGTGAAAATGCAGTGACATAATGTTAAAGTAGCAGTTGTAGTTTTATTTTGTTTTTGGTTTAAGCACTTATTGCCACTTATTGAATGTTTCCATACATCAATCAAATAAGGTAGCCAGTGGTGCCGAGTACCATCTTTTGGAAAAGCAGGGGTCCTAAACTGGGTCGTCCAGTAAATACATTGAAACTGTCTCAACCCTTGCTGCAACATCATCTTGTACTCCACTGGCAAATCAAATATGTGCAACTATTGTAAACCTCTACAGAAGTTTACTATCTGACAAGCATGGATCTTTTACTCAAACTGGACTTCATGGATCTTATTTGACTTGTTGGTACCTATAGCAACAAGCTCATGCCAATACAGCAAAGACATTTTCAGTCTTAAGTTTGACTTTATGTTTGGACAATTTTTGGTCCATGGCTTGTTCAGGAGCCATCTACAGTAAAGTCTTATTTAACTTTTAACACTTCTTGTAATCTGATTGTGTCAGAGATAGCATCTTGTTTTGGTCTACTAAGTTTCTAACTTGTCTGTCATTCACCCTTTTCTTACCTGTGTAATGAGCGATAATGAGAGCTGTCAAAGCCAAGAGTCAAATGCCATCAGCCTCTGATGAGTTTTGAAATGTCATTTCATTTTGATCTCACTCTTTATCTGCCCTCAGACTTGCTGGTTTATCTTCCCAACTGCCAAACTGTCACCCTGTCTAACTTTTGGTCAGTCTACCTCGTCTGTCTTGGCTTCTCCACACATATACTCACACACACACACACACTTTTCCTACTGACATACAGAAAAGGTCTAAAAGTATTTTTTCTTTCCACTGTGTTGACACATGGACCTCAGAAGAGAGCAGCAATGTTTAAAAAAATGACACATATGGAAGTAGATTCCACATTTCACTTCACAAACACTTTCTGGGATTTGTAGGCATTTGGAGGGGCGAGAAAAAGAAATATGATATTGTTTGACAAAGTTAGAGGTAACAGATGACAAATGCGTCCCAAGACTGGAGCCAGGACACAACATATACTGACTGCACAAAGCATGGGGACCACAAAGCTAATATTTCTTACTCACTGTTCCTGCTTTGGCCTGCTTGTTGTTGTTTACTTGAGTGTGTGTGGCTGTGTTGATATGAAACAAAGCAAAAGAAAATGAAAAGATGTACTATAGCAGTTAACCCAATGTCCAATCATTTCTTGTGTTATGATTTGACTAATGGAGTGCAGGTTTTGTCCAGGTTGGCTGGCTTAATGCTGGTGACTTCAGTGAGCACTGTGGCTAAAAAGTATAAGAAAAAGAGACACAGGTACTGACTACAATTCAAATTATACACACAGTGGTTGCAACTATTACAGTTGATATTTACTGTATTTGGCAATCATTTGGCATCATATGTCTTCTAGTTGAAGGGTTACCATTAGTTACTGAGAGACTAGGCATGCATCTTATGTTAGAGTGTATGTCTGTGCCCAACCTTTGCCTCTCTGATCTCTTCAGTCACTCATAGATGTGAAGGACAGCTTGCCATATTTTTCTTTCTTTCTCTCTTTTTCTTCAACACTCCTCATCCTTCCTCTGTTTACACAGGTCTGATGTGACATGTTTAATCAAGTGGAGCTGATTTGAATAACGTGTGTTGTGTGTCTGTGTGTACGTGTTTGGCTTGTGTGGTGGGTATGTGTGCACTGCTTCATTAAAAGAGAAAGTGCATGACTTTTTCGGAATGCGTGTTACTTTGATAAAACTCTGACATGTATGGTTGTGTTTACATGCTTTGTGTTTACGTGTGATTCCTCATATATATGTCATCTGTCAGTGTATTGTACATGGGCATATGTGCAATTAAGTATCTATGTGTTTGTAAGAGTATGTGTGTGTAATACTTGACAATTGCAACTCAGCTTCCCCAAAAACATGATGAAAAACAACAACAAACAATTTGATCTAACTAAATGTCAGTTTTGTCACTTTCCATCTCTATAATAACAAAACACCAATTTTCTGGTACAACATAAAGCCATTTTGGTTACAAATGACAATGAGTACAACTCACATTAGCATAAGACACCAAACTCTGCAGTCTGTCCCAAAATTATATTTTAATCAAACTCAAATGCATATAAATCTGTTTTTGTAAGATTATTATGCAAGCTCCTTAGGTTGGCAAAGCTGTGGTAATATTGTGTTTGTGTACTTGTTTCTTCATATTATTATGCGGTGGAGTAGATATTTCTATTATGAAAAAAATGAAATTTGTGATGATGCTTTTGTAACAAAAAAACCCTTCATTTTTTATCCTCGAGAATTTGCAGCATCATAAGCAGATCACAGCTTCCAAATGTATTGTGAGACTTAAGGGCAATACATATTGTTTTGGAGCTATGATCCTACCCCCCTGTTAAATGTAGGGACAAGAAAAAAAAACATAAAAGCCTTTTCCTGTCCTTAAGTGCTGATAGTACAGCTGCCAGTACATTTTGGAGGTGGCTCTCTTTCTGTTGAACAATAAAGATGGAAAAAAGGGAAAAGAATAAGTGCTTTTGTAAAGAACAATTGGTTCTCAATTTGCTATCACACAAAACAATATCGCTATCTAGTAAACAAAACAATCCCAACATACAAGACAGTGCATATCAACAATGGTCCCTTAAGGAGAGTGAGAAAGAAATGGAGGCAAGAAGGAGGGGAAACAAGATTCTATTGACGCTCGACTATATTGTTGTGTTTTCAAATGCACAGAAACACCGAAAATATTGATACCAAAGAAAGATTTCTGCGACAGTTGTCACTCAATACACACTTTCCTTTGCCACTTAAATAAGATCAGTTTAAATCAAAAAACACTGAGCAATGATGCATAATGAACTCGGCTACTAGCACCCAGTTAAGACATACTACTGTCAAAAGGCCAGTGGTTTGGTCTATTCATATAAAAATTCCTCACCTATTTTCATAATCAATTAATTATTTAAGTCAATTTTCAATCAGTCAACCCACTGGGTTTAAAATTTAGGTCAGACAAAACAATTAGTTTAATAACATCAGTTTTAGCTACATATATATATATATATATATATATATATATATATACACACATCTCCTTTATGAGTTCAACTTAGGACAGATAAAAAGAAAAAAGTTGCTAAACTCCCCCTTTGTCTCTCTTGTACATGGGTGAGCAGACACAGAACAGAGCAACATCCCCCTCACATTAATATGTAAGACATGGCGTGAAGAAAAGACAAGGGAATGAAAAATATATTTTAGAGAGGTGAGGAGGAGAAGGAGTAAATGCAAAGGAGGGGAGAATTCAAACCCCCACATTAACCTCTGTAAGAGAATGGGCGGGTTGCCACACAGCACATTGGGATGGTACTGTCGAATTAAAAATGCTATCTGTAGATTTTCCTCATTAATAAAATCACTGCGAAATCAGGACGAGTGACACATTTAAGTAGTAGCAAACTGTCTGTGTTTGCAGCTCTAGCCCTGAAGATCCTTGGTGGATTCTTTAAGACTCATTTAAGAGTTTTCTGGGTTGAATGTTCTGTTTTCTTTCTGTGCCTATTAAGTGACTGGTTTCTGTATCAGAAGCAATTGAGAAGAGTGAATATCAGAACATTCATATTGAAAGCTTTCAACAATTAAGTAGTAAACTGACCACATCATATTCAAAGAAACCTAAATGCCAGGCACCTTAGCTGTGTAAGAAAAATGGAGACAAACAAAGAAAAAGTGACTGAATAAGCCAGGAGGGTGAAGAATAGGAGAAGTTAATCCTAGTTGAAAGATTCAAACCTGAACATTATCCTCCATATTGTAAGGGTGAGTAGCCACAACTCTGAGAGTAGTACCCTGTCACATAAATACACACCAATCAGATGACAAGAGAGCGCGAATATGAAAGGAAATGGTGAAAATGTCAAGTAGGAGAAAGGGCGACAGCATTGAAGGTGGAAGTTAATTCTGGGAGATGGAACTAAAGCTGTACATTAGCCTTTCTAGGGGAGGGGTGAGTAAACAGAGACAGGCGATGAATTGGAATCACAATAATTGTGAAATTGTGTTAGTACATACAGTATGAACTGAGAGATGTACTTGTGCAGGGATGAGTAATAGGAGGAAGAAAAGGGTCACGGGTGACTGTGTCAGAGGTTTAGTTACACAAACATCTCTCTGGAGCAGAGCTACTCCTGGGACAGCCACAATCTTATTGGTTCCATCAGCGTTGGAAGTAACATGTTGCCAGTGGCAGCAAAATGGGTTCATCCAAATTCAGATGGAGCAAAAGTTTAGCATTTCGTCGGGCATGTACTAATAGACTACTCAAATAGAGATATTTGCTGTTTTTCTTTTCATAGTGAATTTCATCTTTGGCTTCTGGAAAACATCACATTTTGCTCTAGGAAACTGATTTTACTATTGTGTGAATGAACAATTTGTCAGTTATTGGGGAAACGATCAAAAGATTAATCAATAATTGACTTAATCATTCATTGCAACCCAAATGTAGCTTTTCTTTCTATTACAGCTTCCTTCACTATCCACACTGAGGCAGGAATTTTGCAATTTTCTATACATGCAGATGTGTAGGGTGCAGAAAATTGCTGTCCATGTGTCATCTTAACAGAGAGCCAAGGAGAGAAGAGTGTGTTCAGATGAAACTACTTACCTCAAGTGGAACTGTTACAATAATAAGCCAACAGGAGGTCAAAGGAGCTGTGCTGCTATAAATTACTTTGAACACAGCTCATTTTCTGCCTCAAGACCCATTTTCACATTAGGTTGTAAAGAAAGATGTCAGGTGAAGTAGTCTGCGGCATGACAAGTTGTTTTCAAATGGAAAACAAGGTCAAGGAGGCAAGCTTTTTAAAAATGCTGATGCCGTAGCTGGTTCCGTTCCTGTGTCAACAAGGGTCATAATTTCCCAAACATTAATTGTCTTCTCAGAGAAATATAGGCAAATAGAGGGGAGACAACACCAAGTGTGCTGTTCTTGTATAAAACAGATACAACTTGTGTGTGCGCTCAGTCTGGAGTTGTGTGGGGGTGGGTGCAGGGAGGGGGATTTTTTAGGAATGAGGGGATCAAAAAGAAAGCTGGAGAGGAAGAGAGAAAAGACAGATTTCTGTCCAGCTGCTGTCATGAATCAGACAAAAATGTGACCTAAAAGGGATTGTACAAAGTTTGACAACGAAGTGTGCCTTAAGACCAGAATGCAGGGAAAAAAATCAGCTAATTAACTGGAAAGAGAAGAAGCAAACCAGGCAGAAAGAAGCACACATTCATCCAAAATACACACAGACACAGACATGCATATGACACCTTAAATGTGGCTACCACTGCTGTTAAAACAACTTTTTTTCTTCATTCATCTCAAAAGTAAAACATTAAGCTGACATTCAGCTGACTTTTCAACAAAAGACACTGACAAGGGCTGTAAAATCACTGAGCATAACTTTTCAGAAGACTAAGAATCAACTTTGAAGTACACACAGACACACAACAACCTTCCTCCTTTGAAAAATTATTTAAGGTTGTATAAATTTAAAAGATTCTTGGATATAGATATCACTCAGGCACTCTTATCAGTATATGGATAAAAAAATACATGGATTCTTATTAATGCAAAGAGGACAAGGTGTTCTTTGTAATTTGAATTGATCAATAGTGTTCTCCTTCAGTCGACTGATAAAAGCTAGGACAAACTATTCTTTCAAGTGATTACTTATCTAACACCATTTTTTTTCTTTTTTTTCCTCCCACCTCTTCCTTCTACCTACTGCATTCTCTACAAATCATCCCTCCTGCTGTCCAACACCTCTCTCCTCTATGTCCTCCTCTTTGTCAAGTTCTTTTACTCTATTGACGTCTCCTCACCCTTGGTCTCCCTCCTCCACCTTCTTCTTCTCCATATCCAACTAGCTTTGTACGACTTTCTTCCAGTGTTCAAGTGAAGGTCTGATCATTTTTCATCTTTTGTCTCCCCCCTCCTTTCTCCTGTCCTCTCCTCCCCCTGCATTACCCCTGGATTCCCATCTGTCTTATTCAAGACTCTCACCAATGTTGCAATCACATGTTTGTAAATGGTAGAAGGTTTACCTGATGTTCACTGTTGTCAGATATGGAGCAGTGGTAAATCCATCAGTGTTGCTGTAGAGTGACGCCTACTGCATCTGCAGGCACAAAAATGACTTTTGTCTAACTTTTCTTTTACTGTGGCAAAGACAGGCAGATGTTCATTTTTTCCCCTTGTCCCTGCTCCACAATTTAAGATAAGGATAAAATTAGCAAGCCTCTGATTCTGTGATTGAATATGTTGGGGAGAGGGAGACACTGATTTACCAACAAATTCTGGTTTGATTGCGCTACTCCAAATATTTGCTTCCTCTCAATATATAATCTGTATTAGACATTTTCAGAGGAGATACAGCAGCAACACAATGTTATCTGATAAAATACATTCATTTTGTCGTCATGAATGACCTCGTTTATCAGGGTAATCAGTTTGTTATTACATTTAAATGACATTCTAGCAGTGTACAGCAGACCTCCTCCCTCCAGACCTCTTTGGTAACTCCTCATCTTGTCTTTTTGTCTTTTCTGCTTGTCTATCCCTGACTCCTCTTCCAACTGAATATCCCTGTTATTTCTGTCCCTTTCTGCCTCTCTCTGTCTCATACATCCTGCTTTTTTTCTCCTTAATTCTGGCCCTCTTCCCTCTGTCTTCCCCAGCCTCTTACACTGGCAGAGGTCTCTTAGATGTTTTAAGCTCTTATATAAGACTGCAGCTCAACCTGACTCTGCATACTGTACAACTTTTGGTGTGTGTGTGTGTGTGTCCATGTGTCCAACAGCTGCATGTGGGATTTATAGGAAATAATGTTACACAGGCACACATACACATGTACACATACATACTGCACATGCTAACGGTCTCTTTTAGTTTTCAGTATTACAACACAATTATGTAATGAATCCCCTCAGCCAATGCTGCAAAAAGATATACAAGTTTCTAATTTTCTGCTGCATTTCTGACTCAGTAGCCCCTTATGGAATATTTGCTGCCCCCAATAGTCAATACAAGTGCTGAGATGAATTCTTTATTAGTAAAACACACTTGCTAAATCTACCAGGAAAATGCACATATTATTTCTTTGGTTTTTAATTAAGGTTAACATTCAGAATGGTTTTACCAAATTAATCAAGCACTGGAATCAATGCATGAATGTAATAAGAGGAAATATTTATAAGCAGCATATTTTATTGTGACTGTTTTTCCCCAGCATCTCTTTAGATTTTAGATTCTGGTCATGTTCAGTACAAAAACATTATTCAAACATAGGACAGATCAGAAGTGCTTAATGTTATTATTGCTTGTTTGTTTATGTACAGACTGGTACTTATCATTCAGGAATAAGAATTTACTGACAGGGATTCTCACTAAACAGTACATAACTCTTGTTTCCCCGTCTGCGTGTTCTCATTTTCTGAAAAAATTGTGCAAAATGGACAAGAAGTTGATTTCAGTTATTTAAAGCCTTCAAGTTATCGACAACTTGATTTGATTTTGCATCCATCTTTGGAATTGATGATTAACTGAGTAATAATACTGACTTTCAATAATGCCATCCAAGGAGCAGTGTGTCTATGGACTACACATAATTTCTGTGGCCTTTGGATCATCCAAGGGATTGTTAATTTTGCACAAATGTTGCCTTTACACTGGGGACCTCTCTGGGTACAAGTTTGTATTGTTCTACTGTTGTAGTTTGTATACATGTCTGAGATAGCTGGTTAATGGAGATACAGAATAGGAAGTTAGATTTATGACAAACATTGTGTCTGCCTGACCTACAGTCCAATTCCTTTAGTGTCACTATAAAACATAAGAGTTTGCCTTTTATCATGCTTGGTGAAGGAATTATAGTATTGTTGTATATAAATGCACAAGATGACCAGATATTACATGTGCAACTGTTGCAACCACGAGTGAACAAGAAAATGAGAGGAGGAGAGAGACTGATTGAAAACGTCACTTCAGAGAATGTAGGCTATCTATTGCATAATGTGCTGCAGTGAAAACCTGAAAATGGTTCACTTGAGGCGAGGCTTAGAGAGACGCACACAAAAACTGAAATTGTGAAGTTACAGTGTCACTGTCAGATAAGGTTGTTCAATGAGTGAACTGGCGAAGTCTTTGTATTTGCCCCTACAAAATACCCATGAAACGATACTAAGCAATAATTTAGTGAAGAGAGAGAGACAGTGAGAAGGCTTTGCATCTACACATTTATGTCATTTTATGTTAATTTGAGCCTTTTAGTGAATATTTGATGATAAGCTGTGTTAGAAGTTTTTTGAGTTTGCTGCCTGTGTGCAGCAGCAAGTGGGAGATCAAGTGAACACAGTAAGAAGGAATAATCATTCTGAACGCAGCTCACATCCACACAGATCATGACATGGCAGGCATTAATGATTCAGAGGGAGAGGGATGAAAAGAGTGAAGGAGGTAGATAGAGAGAAAGATGCCAGGTGGGAGAGAAAGGAGGAGACAAAGATAGGGAGAAAGGAGGGGGGTAGAGAGAGCAGAGGTAAAGTGGCAGAGGAAAAGAGAAAGCTTCAGAGATTTTTTTCTTCTTCTTCTTAGCTTCAAGCCATTTTGCTTGGTTCACTCCTTGTGCTATATTTTAGGAAAGCATGACGAGACAGAGTGTGAGAGCAGAGAAAATGCAGTTTGACATTACAGCAGTCTGAACACCAGCTCTGACATTTAACACCTCATTTTTCATTATTTTCTGCTGCTGTGCATCTGTTTTTTTAAGCATTTAGAACAATTGTGGCAATTTCTACTGTGAGAGTGTTGAAATCAGCTGAATAGGAAAGATGAATAAAGTAAACTGAGGTGAGCCTGACTGTTTGGTTAATAAATAAAGCTGAAATTGGCAATTTGTCAAAAACCTGATTCAGTATGTCGTGGTACATTTCTATGATTAATTACCTATTCATTACAAGGGCGGGGGGGGGGGGGGGTCCAAAGGGAGACTTTTGACATGTGTTACTTCTAACAGACAGACACAGGGAGAAAAGAATTAGAAAATCAGTTTCCATATCAAACTGAGATTCAGCAAATGCAGTCTGAAAATAATACACTGGAAAAAGGCTGAGCCACACTGGCATACAGACAAGGTGGCAAGGGCCTGCTGCCAACCCTGTCAACCCGATTACACACACACAGACACAGACACGGACACAAACAAACACGCGTGCACACACACACACACATACACTTCTGATGCTTGCTTAGTCCTGAGGGCACACACATACACACAAACACACACACTGGCACAGCATCAAGGTGGCATGGCAAGGCACTGCTAGTGGCCTTTGTCAACTCAAGTAACCTCCCACAGGAAACACACAGACACACATTCCCAAAAGCACAGATCATATGCAAGAGAGAGGGGAGAAGAAGAAGGGAGAAAGGAAGAGAAGAAGGGAGAGAGAAAGAAAGAGGCAGAGACAAGAACAACAAAGTGAGGAGAGGAGTAAAGGAGAAAGACAGCAAAGCAATGGTAGAGTGAGCAATATAGCAACAGATGCACAAAGAGGAAAACAGAGAGAAAGAAAGATAGGAAAGAGATTGGTGGAATGGACAACAGAGAGACAGAGAGAGAGAGATGGTGGAGCAAAAAGACCATCTGCTATTACTGGAAGACTCCAGGAAGACCTGCATGTGTGTGTTGATGTGTGTGTCTGTTGGGGGGAGTGAATCAGTCTCTCACTGTCTCTGCATGTATCTGTGAAGGTGTACTGGATGCTGACAGACATTCGTTTGTCATTGTATTTCTATGAAATTTAGCAAATGCACACATAACACACACACACACACACATCAAATAGATGCAGGCTCATGACATACATCAATACTTGTACATTCAAAATGACTCTCTTGTCTGACCTTGTCAGATTTTATGGAAAGCTTGTGAATAGGTCATATACAGTGCACAGAGGTCTTTATCTATATTTATCACCAATGCCGTTCCTTTGATTATACAGCATTATGTGCAAACCTTTTTGCCAAAAAATCTGCTTTTATTATATTAAAGAAAGCATCATTTTAAAATCAAGCAATTACTGCAGCATTAATTCTGAGACATTTGTTTGATTACCATAATGAAATGACAGATCTTAATTGCTTTTACACCACAACACAGAAACTGAGTGCTCTCCTCAAGGCACAAACAGCATTAGAGCTTTAAAAGTTTCTGTTAGTGGCAGATGGTTGAAGTGGAAGACGAATGGGGAAAATTATTTCCAGTAAGTGAGGCCTCCTAAATAAAACCAAATATAAAAGAAAATAGACATCACAAGCCTAGAACATGCTGAGCATGTTTCAGAGTTTACAGAACCAATTGTACCAACTGCTACTGCTAACATGCGATGAAAGCTCAACTGTGATCATGTGTTTATGATAACATTCGTAGGTACACAGATATGACAGCCAGTGTTAACAGGGGTTGTTACTGGAAAGAAAGTCATGCATTTGTTAGTTTTATCTAAGATGTACATTTGCATTATGTCCTTGTTCTAGTCACTACTTTTGTTGATAAAGTCCTCCATAATTTACCCTCATGACAATGTAACATGATAAACGATGCAGATCTAGAAAGACACAACTCAAGCAAGGGTTGGCTGTCATAGTGAACAAAAATGAATTGAAACCAATGGATGCCTGGAACAGTATAATTTGTTTTAGGTGTGATGTAAAGTTAATGTCATTTGTAGTAAATGGGCTAAGACATACAAAACCCATGCTGCATTTCCTTAAAGGTATGGGATAAATAAAATCTATTGATCATAACAGTGCTAATTAGATTTAAAGGCTTGAATATGTACAGTATGACAAGTAACAACCTGTTGCTTCAGTAATTCTAATGTTATTGTTGATAATGCCACAGAATTGAAGAAAAGAGTAATACCATCAGTAACTCAATGCTTTTTAAGTATTTATCAACTGTGATCACATTAATATTTTGATATTTCAAAATAAATAATTTTAGGTTACTTCCCTCCTTTTAAGCAAAGAGTTTCTTGCATGATGTTTCCTTGAATCTGCATCTGTGGTCAGTAATAGATGCAGTGAACTCTGACCTATCCCATGAGGCATCATTGATTTAAACCAGCTGACTTTAATTGCCACAGTCATTACTTAACCACATGCCAAGTAGATATCCTGCCTCCATGCTCATTGAATATAATCAATACAGTGTAATCAGAAATAGTCATTGTTGTCAACTTAAATGCTTGTAGTCTGGAGCCATCTAATGTGGGTTGCCTCCACTCAAGCACAAGGACTCTCAGGAGCTTATAAGCTGTATTGACCTCTGTCATTACTGAACACCTAAATACAGCAACAGCAAGGCAAGCACTGGGTGCTCCTGCTTTAGCAGTTAAATCACAGTTTAGTATCACTTTAAATTTAATATCTTGCTCAGTGTGTAAGGCCATGAATCCCTCAATCATATTTTCCAAAGTCAGTCTGCAGGTTCAACTGGCCAACATAGCAGTGATAAACACAACCTCCCAAAGCTTTAGGGTTCAGCTATGTCCTAAAAATAGCTATCCTCAGTTTCTCATGTTAATGATACGGAGAAGTCCTTTAGAGCGCTAGATTGCTCTGTAAGCTCTATTGATTTGGCTTTATTGGCTATTGATTAGCAGTACTGCACCCACACAGCTGCATTGGTGGAGAAGCCATAATGGCTTACACAGGAGGATGAGAATCCATGCCCAGGAGAACAACTTTAAGTGAGACATTATCAACAGGGACGACTGTCTAACCAGCGATTAAGAAGTCACCACACACCATATATTTTTGTCCCTAAAAAAGCTGCCTTGTAATGTGTTTCTTGGTATAACTGAACCACAAAATAAGAAGCTGGATTGGAGGTTTTTCCATTTCCTAAAGTACACTGCAGTTGAATTTGTCATCAAAAGGTTTTGAACTGCCTCCCTCTATTATCAAATTCAGCATGTAGTTTTTCAGTGTATTAGAACCAAAATGAGCAGAGGCTTTTCTTTTGATTTGTACCCACTTGACAAAAGGTATTAGCATGATTTAAAGTGTGTGGCTCTCAGGAGAGGATAAATTTACTCAATTTCATTCCCTAGGCTGAAAAAAGAGAAAGTTTTAAGCACTGCAGTTCAAATGCAGAATGAGATTAAATTCCCTGTGATGGTGACTTATTGGGTTTCTGTTATTTCTCTCTATGACATGACATAGCTAAAGCCAATTTCCAAAAGCAAAAATAAAGTATAATTCACTTATACTGAATGTGTAATGGAATTTATGTTATTGTCTGAGGTCTGTAACACAATGCAGTATTATAACTTAGATCAACATTAAAAACTCATTATACATCACATAATGAAAAGGAAACTCGGGTTCAATTTATATAAAATTGTGCAGGTTATTATGTTCAGTTTGATTCAACTGAAGTCCCTGCAAGACATGCTGTTCACAAAGAATTTGGCTGCAACTTTTCAACAAAAACTGTGATTGTTTTTTTTTTTTTTGGCAAGAACCATAAGAAAAAAGAGGAGAGAATGCATAAAACCCTGCTAATCTTAGGTCAAAACAACATGTAAATACTATTATTGAATTAATTGAAAAATACTTTAAGCCGTAGAGATGACACAAATGTATTTGTGTTGTTGGTGATGATGTAGATAATTAAAGCACAATAAAATCTCTTGGGACAAAAATAGAAAGAGACATCAGGGCTGGGACAGAAAAGGCAATAAGCAGCCAGCTCATGGAATAACGACATCAACAATAATAATAATAATAAATAATAAACCCACTCAATAAATAATTTTGAATCATAATTATGTCTCAGTCACACATAAACACTCCAAAATATATCTTAGCTATTTTTTTTCGGCGTGTATAGAATATGTAGTTGCACTTGTTAATGCACTTATTTGATTGCTTGATTTCTTAAATGCACCGCAGATGCAGCAAACAAAGGCAGAAATTCTGTAACCATGGAAACAATGTTCACTATGAAGTTAACTTAACTGTGGTAAATGAGAACAGCACTGACAGACTGTTAAAAAAGCTACTTTTAAACCATATGTAGCCTAAAATAAAGCAGACAGACACATCTAGGTCCCATATAATGGTTAAAAAACACTCCCTGTTTAGAAGTTAAGTCAGTAAAGGTTTGTTCCTCTTAGAAGTGATTGTGTTGTCGGATAAAACAAAAGCGCAGACATTCATTTACGGACCAAAACCTCTGTATGAGTTGTGCTTTTCATACAGACAGTCTAGGCAACAACACTATATCTGAAGTGAGATGACAGATCAGTTTTTCACTTCAGAGACACACGGTTGGTTTTAATAATGTGAAACATTACTAATCCTTGGAGAGGTTAGGGTCAGCTGTAGATCAGCATCCCTGCAGTAAGTGTAAGGAATCAGTGTTTGGGTCAAAGACACTGGGGTTGTGGAAGGGTCTGTGATCCTTTCCATGGAAGATTTTCACAAGTGAGCAAAGTAAATGTGGGCGATTCATCGGGTTTCCTCTCTTTAGCTGTAAAACCCCCCAAAAAGCATGGAAAGCTGTGAGACACAAGTCAAAAACTTGTTTTTCTTAACTGTGAAACTGCTTCTCAATATACTGCTTGGAAACACCAGAAAGAGGTTTCGTCTTTTTGGCAAATGTCAAATGAGAAATGAACGGAAAGAGAGCTGAAAAGAAAACCTTTAACACCTCAAAATGTATGCACCTTTCTTACAACATATGTGGGGGAGAAGAAAAGAAATACTAACAGTGAGAAAATAACTTGAAAACACTTGCAGATCAAACAGAGGAAGCGTCGCTGGCAGTGACCATTTTGTTTGTCTAATAGATTACAAAGTTTCTATGTTTCTGCTGCTCTGTCTTAGAATTTCAATACATTTCACCTCTCAGAATTTTCCATCCTTCCATGTGGTTGATATGTTCCCAAGGGAATGAGCTCTATCATATACAAAGAAGAAAAAGGAGAAAAGAATGGAGAGGATCTGTGAGGCAGAAGAATCAAGGAAAAAAGGAGCATTCAAATCACAAACATCAGCTCTTCATTACAGCACCCACTTACGACTCTCACTTAATTTCTGCATAAATGCGTATGTGTGGGTGACACTCGTTTATTACAACCTGGCCACATTACCTGTAGCCAGACAGAGAAAATTTAAACAGAGAAGGATGAGGTATTATTAACTTGACAATGATAATCAGACCTTGCCAGGTTTGCACGCTCCTCATTCTCACATGCACACATACAGCAGTTATCCCCAACTCACATCTTATATGTCTGTTTTTCCACTTAAGAACATACTGTACATACTCTCAGTCTTTCTCTCCCACTCTCTCTGGCTCTCCCCCAATCAACCTGTAAGTCTAGTTACCCACTCATGTGCCTATTTATACCTATACAAATAAAACGGATCTCCTACCGGCTGCATTCACAAATGCACACATACATTTCAATCCAAGTTCTAAATACTAGCATGTCAGTGAGAATGCAGCAAAGCATAACATAGAAACCCTGATCCACAATGTCTTGGTAAAGCCTCTGCGATGTTTAGAGCAGTGTTGGCAAATCCATACATATGCATGTCCTGATTATCACTTCTGCTTTAGGTAAACATGCATCCCCCTAGTCAGAGAGAGACACACACTGCAGATGCAGATACAGTCTAATAGGATCTGGTATACACACAGATACAATAGATACAACAGACACTTGTATGTAAAAAATAAATATATTATTATATATATATATATATATATATATATATATATATATATATATATATATATATATATATATATATATATATAATTATATTATTATAAACAGTAGACAAAAACATAGGAGTGCATGCATATATATTTCAAAATGTTATGAAAATCCTGCTTCTCTAAAGAAGAAAGAAAATTCTGCATGACTCAACTCTGCTATCATTGTGATTCATCACAGTGATACATTTTTGTCCTCTGAAGCCTAAATTCTGTCCTCCAAGAATGAATGACTGAACAGATTAATAAACAAATCAATAATTAATGGCTACTGGTACAGGAAATATGTCTTGTAGACTTTTCATTTAACAAGAGTAAAAAGTGTACTTGACAAGTCAACTGAGAAAAGTGTAGCGGGCATGAACTGTCATCAAATTCAAGCTATAACATCCAGCTGACAGGAGTACCTTGCTCCTCTGTCCTCCAGCCTCTGACCTAGAAATCAATCAAGGTCCAAATCATTGAGGGTGTTCACATCTCTAGGTCTAACAGAAGACATGCAGCAAGGACAAAGGAGGGAGAGAACTTTGGAGCAAGGACATACAGGTGTGTCCTGTGTAAACATCCTACTCTGGGAGTATATTTGTCCTAACTGGAAATCTACCAATTGACTTGTCAGTGCAAGTGACTACAAAAGGAGCAGGCTACTATGGAATCAGTGTAAATTTGAAGTCATTTTAAGCTTAGTGTTTGGATACGGCAAATAATGAACAGAGGGTGGCAGAAGACACAGGAAAAAATACAATAAATACATGCAAAACACTGCAATATTGATCAAATAATCCATCTGTGTTTTAACTGATATGTTCCTATTTATACAGCTAATCCCTGTATTGTAACTGTATATGTGCACATGGTGGATTTAAAACAAAATCTAGGCTAGTTACAAACTGATTGTTATTCAACTAGTTCTATGCCACTTTAGATCTATTGCACACTGTTTGTAAAAATGTTTTTGAGGGACAGTATGTGTTTTTGTCATCTTAGTTTTACATCTGCTATGTTTTATGAAGGAAAAATATAATACTGTGGCTATAACCTTACATAGACATACAATATTCAGTTCCTTATTGGGCACCACAAGACAAGCGACAGTTGCGCATCAAGACTGACTGAAACTGACTGCATAATATTTTCTCTTGGCAAAAACACTGTGCTTCTGTTCCTTCATCCTTGCATCCCTCCCCCTTGTCTGCAGGTGAGGGAAGCAAAGAAGTGGTTGTGGGGATGCTGACTTTACTGCTTATGCTTCATGCTCAACTACACACACACACACACACACACAAAACAGGGCTGTCTTTTTAATTTTAAAGTTTCACACAGCCACACACATATAAACAAAGACATAATCTTGGACACACACAACTGCACCTAACTGCCCAAATGCACAAACAAATAAAGCCACCTTCTGTTTCCCATACACACACAGACCCTACTCTACATTCATATGCAGACAGAAACCTTCTCCATCATCCCCCACTGTTATTTTCAAGTAAGTTTACAGGGCTCATAAACAGGTTTTATATAGTCAATATGGCTGACTGTGTCTGGTACACTGTGTCCTCTACACAGAACTCCAGATTGTCAATATAACAGTAAAAATCTCTGTTAACATCCTCTCCTCATACCACTCTTAATCAAGTTTAACTGCCAAGTAAACTTTAGGTGCTGATGTCCAAGATGCTTCATATCCATTTTGGCAATGCTGGGAAACAAGTCAACAAATGTGGCTGATAACTTTTCTAAGAATCTATATTTAGTTTTAGGCATATATATTATGTGTACAAGGAAACTCAAGTTATGGGAATGCTTTTGCAAGATGGAAATGCAGAGGATAAGGAACCTTACCTGTATTATAGTTTCTCAATATATATAAAAAAACATACTAGAATGACACATTTATTTTGAAGTGACATAACTCTGCGGGAAGAACGTAAATAGGGTGCTCAAACTTTGTCTTTTGATCTTAACCTAGGCAAAATGAACCTGTCATACATGAAAGCTAAAAATCTTCTTTAACTGTGAAGATATTTTATAATATTCTTTGCAAATTCTTACATATTATTTCAGTTAGTATTGGGTCTCAGACAACCACACACACACACACTGCAACTTGACAAAACACCAGCAAACTAACAAAACAGAAACAAATCGATTTAACATCACACATTTTGCAAGTATGAATGCATGTTTCCACTATTTGGACAACAACTGAAAATAAATAAAGAATAATGGACTATACCATGTTACAGCTACACAAGCAATATGATTTAGTAGAGCCAATTCATTGTTGGTTTTGATCTTTTCATAGGATTTGTTAGTACAATCACTTAATCTCTCTCTCTCTCTCTCTCTCTTAAACTACAACCCTGAGTAGGAACTTGTAACTTATAATTGCCTTAGCTGCCCAGTCCAGACACCGATTCAGACCAAGACCCAAATAAATACACAGAGAGACAATGACACACACAGCTTCCCATGCTGGTCTTTGAGTAGTCCCTAAGGGAATCCACTGTTAGTAGATAATTGGTTTCCAACCTTCACAATAATACCATTCCTCCCTGTCATCCCTTTCTCACTGGCAGCCTGGCTGTGTTAGCCCCTCTTGGTCTCACTCTTTATACTTGGCTGTCACTGCATTTTGTAGTATACACTAATCGTATGTGTTGTGTTTTAATCAATGTGCAAATAGAGCTTAAAACATTGTTTCCTTTCAGTCGATTCACTCGGTACAGCACATGAAGTATGGGATATCATGCCCCCGCGTGGCCTGACTGAACACACCTCTATTCATGCCTTCTTCAAAGCAGATGACCTGTGACAGTGTATGTGAGGCCCTGCCTATACATAAAACACCTGTCAGCACGGTCATCTCTCAGTTCTTACGGTCTTCACATCACTGAGAACACCTCCTTTGTGTTGGGCTAGTTAGCTGCTGCTAGTTGGCCCTGTTTCTTCAGGCTACTGCCAGCTCGAAGTTAGCTTAACTGCCCCTGTTGGTGTTAGCCACAGCTGGCCTGCTGGTGAGTGTGGCTGCCAACTGAGCGCTAATTTAGAGTTTTTCTGGTACACATAGGGTTTCTGTTTTGATATGAGCGCCAAGCCTAAGGCAAAGAAGAAGTCTTCTGTTTGCCCCTGTCCTCAGGGGTGCGGCTTCTCTCTGCACGACAAAGACTAGCACGAAGCATGTCCCGTCTGGCTGGGAATTGTCCACGCTAGGAGAGCGTTGACTGAGCCCCCAGCATGTGAGAGTTACCAGCTGTCACCAGCTCCAGCGCTCTGCTACGGACAGTACTTGGATTTGGGTGGAGCAGAGAAGGCTGGCTTGGTCAGCCCCTCACCCATGGAACCATCCCTGGCTGCTTATTTGGCGTGGAGTTCGGGCTCACAGCCGGTGAATGCACATCCACCCAGTCACACTCTGTGCCACACAGCTTGGAGTAAGGGCCCACCTCTGGGCCATCACAAGGATCCAGCGTCTAAGAGGAATAAAACACACTCCTCCTAGCTCTGTGCCTGAGTGGAGAGGAGCTCCAGCAGCACAGATACACTGTTCCCCCTTGTCTGTTGCCACCAAAGAGAAGGCCGCCAAGTTCTGTTCAGGGGCCCAGTCCCAAACGGCATTGCGTTCCCCTAACACAGTCTCCCAAGCACAATCCCCCCATACACACACGTGCACTTTTGTTGTCTCAGATTGTAGCCCCCGGTTTGGGTGCTTTAAATGTTTCTCAGGTGACCACTCTGAATATTGTAAATGTTCACATATTGAAACCAATAAAAGCTTCGTGCTGTTCTCTAAATATAAACCAAATGCTTGTGACTCACAGGCAGATGTTGCCATTCCCCTCTGCTATGCCAGAGGGTGACATCTCCCCACCTACTGTGCTGCAGGTCAGTTGGTTAGCGGTTCATCTTCCTCAGTGGCGTGCATGTGTACCTTCTCCGTGGGTAGAGAGAACCATTGCTATGGGCTACCGGTAGTACCTGTAGTTTCACATCAGACCACTTTGTTTCATCTTAGTGGTGAACACAGGTGTACGGGACGAGGCAGCAGCTATAGTAGTGAAGGAGGAAATAAACACACTGCTGAAAAAGTGAGCAATATGAGTGGTTCCCACTTTGGAGATGAACAAAGGTTGGTACAGCCGTTATTTTGTTGTCCCGAAGAAAGGCCGGGGTCTTCGTCCTATCCTGGACCTCCAAGTGTTAAACAAGAACCTAAGAATATACAAGTTCAAAATGCTAACACTCAGACAGTTACTGACCATGGTCGGCCCGGGGGATTGGTTTGCAACAATTGATCTCACGGACACTTATTTTCATGTAGCAATACACCCTGACCACAGACATTTTCTCAGGTTTGCATTCGAGGGCACAGCCTACAAATACCTGGTACTTCCATCCGGCCTGTCGTTCACCCCCTGCACCTTCACCAAATGTGTTAAGGCAGTGTTGAAGGGAGTCTGCGTTCTGGCCTATCTAGACAACTGGGCTCTGGTAGTAAGCTCCAGGGAGCAGGCATCAGAGCAGCTAACGCTAGTTCTATCTCATATTCAAGCACTGGGGTTTTCAGTGAATTTTCAGAGTTTGCTAATCCCGAGCCGATAGTTTTCTTTCTTTCCAAATGCGTCTGACAGAGCACAGGGTGGCCACATTTCATCGCTGTCTTGCTCAATTTCAGTTGGGATGCAGACTGTGTTTCCAGACGATTCTACAGCTACTTGGCATGATGGCTTCTATGATCGCTGTAGTACCGCTTGGGCTGTTGCAGATGTGAGCCTTTCAATGCTGGACTTGAGCTCACGGACTGTGCACATCGCGTCACCTTCGGAGGAGGTTTATGATAAGCTCTTCTTCCGTGGAGGGAGCCTGGTTTGCTACATTAGGGCACCACCACAGGGAGGGTGTCATTTTGCAAAGTTGTGTCCACAGATGCCTCCCTGAAGTGGTTCGGGGGGGCTCTGTGCGATGGCGAGGCAGTGAGAGGGGTCTGGACAGTGGCATAGCACCAACAGACAGGGAGGTACCCGCTCACTTCCCCTGTTGAAACCGGCTTGCTCTCTATTGCTGTGGTGCAGTGTTCATTTTCTGTCTGTCAGAGTCACCCATGTTCCAGGCCACCTGAACCTGGGGGCAGATCTCCTCTTCGGGGGGGTCCTCTAGTGAGGGAGTGGAGGCTGCATCCACTGGTAGTGGCTCAGATATGGGATTGTTTCGGCAGGGCAGATCTGTTTGCCTCCAGGGCAAATACCCAGTGCCCTCTGTTCTTTTCCATAACGGACCACAGCGCACACCTGGGAATGGATGCATTAGCACACCCATGGCCCAACAAGCTCCTGTATGCATTTCCTCCAGTGGAAATGATACTGCCTGTTCTGGAGAGGGTGTGCCAGGAGGGCCTGTCCTTGATTCTCATGGCTCCCCGATCGGGTTGCTGGCAGTGAGGACCTGGCAGCTTCCCCTCCGCAGAGACCTCCTCTCTCAAGCGGTAGGGGAAGTGATTCATCCGCGTCCGGAACTATGGCAGCTGTGTGCAAGAGGATCGTCCACTAGAGGTCTTTATGCCTATAAATGGTGGGTGTTTGAGCAGTGGTGTCAAAACCGAAATGTACTCGCATTTCAATGCTCTTGTTGTTCTCATTTTGATGTTTCTTCAGGAGCTCCTGGATAAGAGTCTCCTTTTCCACAATTAAGGTCTATTTGGCAGCTAGCTCTGCTTATCACATTGGCTTTGACGGGGTGACGCCAGGTGATCACCTCACAATCATGCGTTTTTTAAAGGGGGTTCGCCAGCTGAGGCCTATGGGTAAGTCAGGTGTCCCCTCTTGGGATTTGACAATGGTGCTCGAGGCTCCATGTGACCCCTGTTTGAGCCGATTGAATCTGTAGATATGAAATTTCTTTCATACAAGACTGCACTTATCACTTCATCCTCTGCAAAGCGGGTGGGTGACCTTCATGCTTTGACTGTGCATCCCTTGTGCACTCAGTTCACTGCGGATGGCTGTAAGGTTACATTACACCCAAATGCAGCATATCTGCCCAATGTTATCCCTGCTGCTTATAGCTCTATGGCTTTTGAGCTCTTGAGCTTTTGTCCACCTCCTTTTGCATCCGAGGAGTAGAGGAGGTTGCATTCCTTGTGTCCTGTGCGTGCACTCTGCACCTACATGGACCGCACTCAGAATATGCGTCTAAGTGAGCAGATGATTGGCTGTTTTGCCAACCCAGCCAAGAGCAAAGCCCTGTCTAAACAGCAGCTTTCTTATTGGATTGTGGAGGCTATCAACAGCAGGGGTCTGCCATTGCCTCAAGGTGTGAGGGAACACTCAACCAGAGGCATGTCAACATCATGGGCACTGTTCAGAGGAGTATCTGTAAGTGATATCTGCGCTGTTAGTTAGTTGGTCATCGCCACACACTTTTGTTCGGTTTTATTGTTTGGATGTGACTGCTGCTTCAGTTGCCCATGAGGTCCTCTCTGCTGGGTCTCCGATGCACTAAGGTGCTGTAGGTTTTACCCCGGTTTGGTAGCTGCTCTGCGGTGCATGTATACATGTCCCATACTTCATGTGTTGTACTGAGTGAATCGACTGAAAGGGAACGTAATGTTAACTGCTGTTCCCTGAAAGAGAGGAACGAGGTACAACACTTGGTTGCCCCGCTGCACAACTGGGCTCGGTAAAGAGCGGCTGTTGAACTGAAAGATGACTGTGCTGACAGGTGTTTTATGTGCAGGTGGGGCCTCACATACACTTTCACAGGTCATCTGCCTTGAAGGCGTGAATAGAGGCGTGTCAGGCCACACAGGGACATGATATCCCATACTTCATGTGTTGTTCCTCTCTTTCAGGGAACAGTAATTATAACATTACGTTTTAGCACAGTTTGCTGCTACATAAGCCTACCAGTTATTTAGTTTTATTACTTTATTTAACAGTATTTATCTGCTTTGTCATTAGAGCTCATTTAAAATTCATGCTAATAAAGGAAATTGACTTGAGGAAAAGAGAGTTAGAGGTTTGACAGTCCATCTGTTCTGCCCCTGTAGCCCTGGCCCAGTTTCTGTCTTAACGGGACAGAGGCGAGAAAGAGAGAAGAGCTACACTTCATACACAGTTCCTTTTAGCAAGTTGACTGGGAAGTGACTTCAAACACACACATATACACAAACACATATCACACACACGAGCCCAAAAAATGAATCATGGTCAAGTAACACAACTGAGATGTCAGCACAAACCTGTGTTAACATTTATGTATGCTGAACAGACACAAATATCCAAGCGCATACATACACAGGCACACACACATGCACGCGTGCACAAAACATACATACACACACTAGTTTCTCAGTGGTACCATCAATTTCTCAGTCACTCACTAGAGCAGGCAAAAATGTCTGGCTCGCAACTCTAAATATGGCATCTAGTTTCCAGCATCCCATATGGGTCAGTTACCAAGACAACCACTGCAAGCCTGTCCAAGCAGCCTAATATTTACTCAGCAGATACATGTTTGCTGTCTGCCTCAGAGGTAGGTAATGATTCTGGCACACCTGGTGTTTTCTATATAACAGATTCAATATATAATACATTAGGTAAATACAGACCTTTACAGATTTCGGGGATGTGGCTGGTTCCACTCATTTTAAATCTCAACTTTCTTTCTTTTTCCATCATTTCTTACGCTGGCATAGCAGTACATAAAGGTAAGCAAAGCATAACCATCAATTATCCCTGTGGAGCCAGTTTCTATGCAACATTTTCATAATGGACATATGTGCATAAAGCTAATCTATAATTATGATTGTGTAGCTGTGTTGTACAGCAGCCCTCTGTATTATTTGCCTCATTTTAGATCAGTAGATGCTATTTGACGTCTGTGTGTTGCCTTTAAAAGACCTGATCCTCAGATAATTTATATAAGTCAGTTAAATACCCCTGACTTCATCTGCTGAAGGAACTTGAGTCAAAAAGACCATAAATGGGTTTGCATTTAACTTCATCCCTTATTACAGTGGATGTCAAAACTCTGTGGCATGTGGCATAGATGATAACTGACTAATGACAACTTGTGTCTTTGTAGCTGTGTAGCTGTTTCTATTGGTTACATTGTACTTACCCAAATAGTTGTTGATGAGATCTAGGAAGACCGCAACATCAATAATGGGATAAGAAATTCAAGAGATACTCTGATAGTCTGGTTGTAACCAAGCCAGCCAGCAATCCTAATATTTGTTACTAATCCCTGATCACACAGGGAAACTGTATGCACAAAACTAAAGTAGTACAAAGTTAAAACATGAGGCTGACTGTTTAAAACCTGTATAATCTGCCTGTGTTTATTTACCCATTTGACTTTTTGTAGCAATTTTGCCACATTCCCAGTTCTCAGCTATTAACTTGCTCTACACAATAGGCTATATTGTGCTTGATGTATGCAAAAACTGACTGGTCAGCATAGGCTGCTTGTATTTTCTGCTATACATTTCAGATGCTAAAGACTGAAGATTGATGAGAGAAGACAACATGAGGACAGCTGAAAAAAGGACCAGTTAACCTCTCCCTCTCAGTACCAATGATATAATGAGAAAAGTCATTTCCACTGCTAACCCCTGCTCACGTCTTTCTATGAGCCTATTGTCACTCATCACAAAGTAAATGACAGAATCTCAACACAGTTACCATGGGGAATATAATCTAAGCATGATCTGGCCAATTACACATGATACATCTATCAAGTGTTGTGATAGTGCTGTCACGAGGAAAATATGACACTGAACTATAAATCAGTACCTGTAGGTATCTATTGCAGATTCCTCTTGAGCCTTCCAGCTCTAAATCAATGCCAAGTCCCACAACAACAAGATCTGACTTGTAAAATACCGGATCTACCCTAGTTCATTTACAATAAAAGCACTAAATGGTATGAGGGGAAAACAACAAAGTTTTTGTCATGTCAGTGCCCAATTAGTAAGTCAATCTGTTTTTAGCTGATGAAACAAAGGAAATAGAGACCTACGGAAAACCAGGTAGGGGATTAGAGAAACAGGAGGAGGTAGGACCAACAGAGAGTGGTAGGACAAAGGAGACGAGTGAACACGTTCCAAGAAGGTGTGGAGATAAAATTGCCTCCTTTTACAAGCACTAGATGGTACTATAAAATCTTACCTTGTACTAAACACACACACAGACAAACACACAAACTGGTCCATGAAACCTTACAGTTCTTTCACTCCATGTTCAAACCATTTTTAATGTCTAGACTGTTTGCTATGGGAGACTGCAGGGGAAGCCCCTCTGCCCGAGTCAAAGCCCATCACCCCCTGACCAATCATGTCCCAAGTGTGTGTTACCCTTTGGAGCTGTAACATAAAGCAACTGATGCGAAGCAACAGGCAGGGTCTCTCTCTAACATTAGTCCGTGTTGCCAGCACACTCTCTCATTAGGGACAGTTCACTATGTTGGGCATTGTTTGTTTAGCCAACTGATGCACACATACTGTACACAGACATTCATATACATGCAGTATTTTGTACTAGCCAAACACAGGAAGAGGAGCATAGATTCAGACTACAATACACAAGCAAGAGCAAACAGAAAACTAATTAATTCATAGATTCACTGATGGCAAAGGTTAGGTTAGGTTAGATTAGGTTAGGTTCTAAAAGGTTAGAGCATAAAAACCACTTGGTTAGGTGTAGGGCAACATCATGGTTTGTGTTACGGTTAAGGGACCTTTGTCATCTTGGTTACAGTATTAACCCCACAGAAACGCTTATGAAACAATCATGGTCATGCTTTAAAAAAAATAATAAATAAAAATGAAATGGGAAATGCACAAGGGTCTCCCATGTTAAAGTCAGATGTTTTGCTGACCAGTCCATCTATCCACTCCAACCTCCTCTCTATGTGAACTAGAGGGATCTGTCACTTGTCACTCTTCGTCCAATTGTTGTTCCAGTTCTCTTTTTTCTGCTATCACAAACATTGAACTTGTGGTCTTTAATTAAATACTGTTTTCATAACTACTTCAGGTAGAAGTCATCTCCCATCTTCATTTTTTATTGAATTGAAAATGTGTTAAGCTTACTGCATAGCTGTACACCTACATGCACTGTGCAGGCAGTAAACAGTATGTGATTAAATCTGGATCTTCAAGTCTAAATCTGCTAAATGTGCAGGAAAATAATAGAGAGAGGAACTTACACATTAAGAGACATTTTGTTCAATTACATGGACTGAAAGAGATGCACTGAACACAGATCCTGTTGTATACAAACTGAATACTGAACACTCCAGGCAACTGTGGTTGCAATGATTGTAAGCCAACATAAGACTGGAAATTGACATAGAGATAAAGACAATGTGCAGAGACACGAGAAAAGACACACAGACATGAGATAAAGGATCACTGCGAAATTGCTATACTTACGGTTGACTGTATCAGATTACTATAGTAACCATCTCCACCAAAGTCCTATTGTCATGGGAACCACAAGAAAGAAAACAGTATTGATGCAACACAGAGGAAACACAGGGATCTGTCTGGTTCAGAGGGCGGCAACCTACTTTTAACTGTGTGCATCTATTGGAACACTCTATTTAACACTGTATTTAAATTATAGCTGACATACCCTTTACAGCTGAAAGCACATGGGTGGATTTGTCTGTTTTTACAGCTACAGTAGTGTGATGTGTGTGTATACTCACAGATAGAAATTCTGTGATAATTGGTATTTGCTTGGATTGTAGGCAGGTGACTGGAAAGAGACTGCTGCTGTGTGGACAAAACAAAGGGGAAGAAAAAGGAAGATAGAGGTCAGAGTTGACAGACGTAGAGAGAGTGATTGAGTGAGAGAGGGAGAGAGAGACTAGGGAAGAAGATAAAGTCATTAAGAAGCACCTATGCCAAGAAGCTCGGGGTCAATAGGTCAACACTTAACTGCAAGTGTCAAGTATTAGGCCATTGCCACTGCACTTCACGGGTAATTGTTCTCTCTCTCTCTCTCTCTCTCTCTGTGTGTGTGTGTGTGTGTGTGTGTGTGTGTGTGGCTATGCTTTGTGAGGAACAGTTTGAGTTTTAGACCTTGAAAGTGAAGATATTTTGGCTGGTCCTCACCCTCTGACACACAAAGATCTACTTGAAGATTACGACTTAGTATTTGGGTTCGGGTTAGAATTAAGTTAGGGTTTAAGTTAAGGTGAGGGTTGGGGTTAGGCATTTAGTTGTGATGGTTGAGGTTAGAGTAAGGGGCCTGGGAATGCATTATGCCAATGAGGGTCTTCACAAAAATAGAAGTACAAATAAATGAGTGTGCCACCTGTCCCACTTCCATAAATTCTAAAGGACTATTGAGAATATTTAGTTAGCAGACATCCGGCACTGGGCAAAGATAAAAACCTACTTAAACGCCTTGATGTTGGAGGGAAAGTGCAAGAGGAAGAGATGGAGAAGATAATTTCATAATGTAGAGGAAGATGTAAAGCAAAAGAGGAACAGTACGAGGCAGGCTGTTAAACAGCCACTGACTTAAAAAATAAACGGACAGTGAAGAAAGGTAGAAACAGGAGGGAGAGAGATACACAGAGTGAAAAGGAGTTAGGTGCAACGTGAAGAAAAACAGTAAGTAAGTTGAGAGAAACCAGGGATGGACATCGGGAAAGACAGAGCAAGAGAAAAAAACAATATTTGAATGCTTTTAGAGCCCACATTTAAGTCCATCGTATGACAACTATTGATTTTCCATTGACTCTAATGGACATTATGGGCCCTATATATTCATCTACAGCCATTAAACCATTAGCTACTGGGTCATACACACACACACACACCAGCACTCAAACTTAACTCACTAGGAAGTGGAATAACTTGAACCTTTTTTTGTTTTTGTTTTCTATTGTTTTGTAAAAATGTGGAGTTTGTTTGTTCAACTGCATGTGCACGAACAGGGAGGGTCAGAAGAGTTCATACAGTAAACACACTATCATGCAAGAGCCATGTACACACTTAAGGATGGCAAACACTCAGACACTCAAACACAGATATGCTGGCACACACCGCATATGCTTTCCCGCTTTCCCTATCACCACATACACACAAACACTTCCATTCTGTTCTTGTCAAGTATAATAGAAGACATGGAGGAAAAGACAACAGGATAATAGGATTATTATTCTCCTCTAATCTCCATGATTCAGCATTACACACTGTGTGTATGTGTGTGTATTGGTCTTGGCTATGTGTGTGTGTGTGTCTGTGTCATTTACATTTTACTAGTCTTTGTGTCTTTCTGAGCACACAAGCCTGTTTAATGATTTTTCATCTTGACAGACTATGAAACTTTAAACAGAGGTAAATAAACAATCAACAGCATTTTTAGGTGAGGAATGAGCATCCTTTAAACAATGGATGTTTGTCACCATGAGAAGTTGGAAATAACTGAAGATACTGCAACAAGTGATTATTGTCATAGTGATGTGACATAAAGAGGTAACAAATGGGTAAATTCACTATACAGTATTTAAAAACTATATACTATAACTAACTATATAAAAACTATATCATACATAGTTTTAGCTTTACGATGCTTGTCTTATATTAGAAAAAATCAGTTACATACAGTTGATGTTCAGTTGAAGGCTGAACCCTTCATGTATAGCCTTTACATGAGACATTATGAGCAAACACTTTTATTTTCATTGCACTAAAACAATTTGGTTTTAGCTGAGTTGTCATAAATCAGTGCCACTTCATTACAAGAAAAGCAAGAGCTTCTTTAGCTGAGGGACTATTGAAATCTTAATGAATTAATACAGTTTTAGTTGAGGAAATAATAGGTGCAGCTTTGGTCAAGGGAACAGTCCTAACAAATTAGTCTCATCTTATCGTGAGGAAACCTTAGCCAGGGGACTATTGCAGTCCTAATGAGTTGTACTATTTTATCTTGAGAAGACCCATGACTGATATGACCAAGGGACTTCTGAACTCCTCACAAATTAGTACTATTCTGAGAAAACCCAGGTCTACTTTAGTCAAGGGACTATTGACTTCCTGACGAATTAGTCTCACTTTACTGCAACAAAACCCACACCACCTTTAGCTTAGGGACTACTGCACAAGGTCAAAAGAAGTTGCTAATATTCAAAAGTGAGAAGCAACTTGTTCTGGTGGAGTATGATATGTATGAGTCAGCATGCCAGAGTTGGCGTTCGAATGAGTCACAATGGATAATACTTTTATTAATAGAGCTAGTGTAGGAGGCGTCTAGTCACATACATCTGCACACACATGCATATACAGCAGTGTAATCGCAATTCAAAAATATTTGATTGTTATATCATGCTCAGTGTTGTTGGTAATTTTGGATATTTTACATAATTGGGTACTTCTGTGAATGCTCCCACTGCATACAGCACAGCGCTCAGATAACACTGCAGTAGCCATGATAACCTTTTTAAACACTGCACAGTGCAGAGGAACATGCACAATGAAATTGAATTACTAATGTCTTTCCAACAAGTACTCAACATTGCTAGAAATCTGTAGTGAAGTATGCAACAAAAACAGTACATGTCGCTTTTGTGTTTTGCTCAAGGACACACTGACTTTTAACCAGGACATACCGTACTTCACACTAATGTACTATCATCAGGGTTGATCTCTCTAGCAATGATGAATAGAGTAGAAGGGAAGGGTTGGTCATGGCATTAGCCTGGAGAGGACACAGAGAGGACATAGGATACATACCCTGTGAGAACTATTAGTTGTACCCCTTGTAGGTCTACGAACAAGTCACACCCATAGTGTAGGGCAGGGTATGGTTCCAAATTATATTATATTATTAACAGTGGCAAAATTAAAACTAATACATAATATCTTACTTTGAGAGTGACACGTTTTTCTACTATTTTTTTTTTCTTTTAATAAAAGGGAGATGGCAATTTAGTCTAAAACTTTCATAAGCTGTCAGACTCACAAAGACTGAGACCGAGATAACCTGGCTTTTACTTTTTAGTATAGGTGGTGCTCAAAAGATGCTGGATCCTACAAGATCAATTGACACATGCATCAATTGGATAGTGTCCTTCATTAGACTCTTCCTGCCTAGGAACTCCACAAATAGAGTTTGTAATATAGACAGTCTGTTAAAATGTCTCAACCCCAATGACATGATTGCATAGGCTGCATTACTCCTGATAAATAAGCTAAACATTATGTGTCAAGTTGTTGGAGAGCCCCATCTGATCCATTAGATGCTTGCTTTTGGTATTTGACAGATTTTAATAGTAGTACTGCTTTGGGCATATTTTGATTGGTGCAACAAAAAATAGTGAGGTTCAACACCTGGTGCTGCTATGGCTCCTGCTCATTTCATGCTTATGAGAGTTCCCTGGAAGACAAACAAATAAATAGACATACACACAACACACATTAGATTTCAATCTGTGCCTTTCCTTTAGCAAATTAACAAATGTAGGACACACTCGGCAGCACATCAGTTTTGCCTGTCTCTCTATCTATTACTTGCGTATATTATCTATTATTCAGACCCCTCTCAGTTTCATTCCTCCTCTCTTGCTCTCTAGCTACAACCTTTCTCATTCCTCTCACATTTGATATCTCTTCGTCTTTTTTCTGCCACTCTCTCTCCCTCTCTCACTCTCTCGTGTGCTCTCCGTTATCAGCTGTAAAGTAGATAAGCATCGGTTTTCTGCAGCGGGAGGAAAGGGAGAATAATACACAACATGTTCATGAGAGGTGGAGGGTACCAGCAGAAGTCAAGGTCGAACTGTGTGTGGCGTCTGTGTGTGTGTATGATTTACAGCCCCATCTCCCCCGTCTTTATCTATATCCTTATCCAAACCTTGGCACCGTTTCCTCAGAGAGTAGACACAATATAAAGTGTTCACACACACTCACAAACACACACACTTGTCTGAGGCAGTGGTAGATCATGAGATGGTGAATGTGGGATGATGCAGAGCAGCTCGACTGACATGAATCACGGTCACCCTTTTCTTAGCTATTCCCTCTCATTTGTCTTTCTTTTTCCACTCGTCCTTCTTATCCTTCCTCCTCCTCTTCTTCTGTCCCCTCTATTCCTCTCTATTCCCACTCCTTCACCAACTTCCTTCCTGCTCATTTTCTTTTGTTATTTACCTTTATTCATTTTCCTCTGTTGATTAATCCCTCCCCCTTTATGGTTCATCTACTCCTTCCTTGTCACTGACTAATAACTTCCTTTAATTTATCTAAAAATTTCCAAGGCAGGTAATGGTGTATACATGTTATGTGTTTTTCTATTGTGTACTGATTGAAACATAACTTGCTCACCTTGCCCATACTACATGCCACATTTTTTTCTCTCCTGGTTTACCACAATATCTTTTTATCTTTCTACAAAATGCATTTAAAGTAACAAACAGAGCCAACAAGCCCCAAATATAGATGATATACCCTTGAAACACGAATAACTGTAATTGTTAAGCCATATGCTAACAACAAATGTGGGCCAATAAACTGCAGTATAAATTTACAACTTCTAAAAATTCTGCTTTCATACAAAATTATGGTTTACACACATGCATACAAACAATAGCCTCTGTAACATTTACATCTTCCTTGCATCTGCTTCAATTCTTCAAGAGTGTTTTACATAAGAGATGATGTTGACATCAACCACAGATTTATCAAACAAAACCATAAATATGTGATGTGGTTTTACTAAATGGCTGTATTGTATATAGGTCGGTATACTTCATACAGTTAATCCGTAAAATTATCTGCAGCTGCAGCATAAATCCTATTCTATTTCACCAGAGAATCATACAGTACACTTGTTGGTGACTTGTTCTAATAAATCATGGCACAACGTAACTTTTCCCATCCAAATCCATCAGTCTGAAACCTGCACCACACGTGAATTAGCTAACTGGCACTAGTACTTCAATCATACACAAACCACGGGCATTAGCTAGTAATTAGCACAGCTTATATAGCTCCGCGACGCTGTTGCACTGCTCATTTACCAGGCAACACGGTAAAACTTTAAGACAAAACAACAACGTGAGTGGTCTTACCTTGAACCAGTACGTACATTGGCTTCCTCTGTGCAGAAGCATCCATCCAAATATTACTTCTTTAGGGTTACGTGTCCCAGCGCGCCGTCCGAAAAGGCACTTTTTAAGGCAGCTGGTGGCACAGGTGTGTTGATTTTCCTTGCTAGGTGCGGCTACTTAGCAAAGGCCGCCAAGAAAAAAAAAACAAAAAAACGCAAGCATAAATGCAAGCTACAGAGTTGCAGAATAACTTTACTCCTACTGCCTATAATTTTCATCTTGGTATTTGTCCTGTTCTGTTCTCATAATTAATGTCCACCAACTGTGGTTAGGTTAGCCCGTCATCTGAAAACCGTCCAGCAACCAGGGTCTGTGCTAATTACTCCAGGCGAGTGCACCTGTGTCACCCAGTGGTGCAACAGTAAAAGCATGGGGATACAGCGCTCATAATAAAGCAGGCTACATAATGCCAATAATAATAATAATAATAATAATGATAATAATTGCATCTTAGTATTAACCTTTTATTAGGAATAATCTTAAATGTACTGTGATACTGTAGGCTAAGTATTCTACAAGATTAATTTTATGCACTGTCCATGCAAAGTGAAATGAAAACACTTATGTGCAGCATAAGGCTCCAATCTACCAGGAACCAGTGGTCATTCTCCATTCATAATCTAATTGAATCCTTCATATACTCCTTCATATACACCTCTTTCCACCTTTTGTCCTTTTCTCCTTTGATTACGTTCTTCCCACCCTTCCTCCCAAATCTCTTGTTGAATCTTCCTGACTTCTTTCTTCTTTAGTGTCATTATCAATGAACCTAACCAAATAAACCTTAAATATAATCCTTAGGTAATTAAAAACACTATAAACGTCCATGATACAGTATATTATGATCATTTTGAACTTACAGTAGCACTTTACCATGTATGTGTTGTTTTTTTAGCATCTGTTTTTCTGTTTACATATGAAGTTCCCTGTGAGGGAGCCAAAGGGAGCATAGAAATTTCTGACAAGCATTAAACCATGTTACAACATGACTAACAATAATATAAAACTCTTGCTTTGCACTTACCAACTTTCCAATTACCAACCAATTACCTTACAACAACTTACCAATTTTTTTTTTATGATAACTACATCCTCACCATTGTTTGATTTTCTGTTATTAATAATACTATTTTATAACATGATCCGGAGTGTTCAGATTAAATTACTGAAAAAGATGAATGATAATGAATACTATATGATTGTGACTGCTACTATTTTAAATTACAATCGTTGTCTGGATTTCCAACCAGCCAATCATATTAAATTTACATGGTTATATGTAAGTGTGTTTGAAGAAAAAGATGAAATATAAATGCAGCCGCCTGAACCTGTCTCTCGATTGCTTGACATTTATTCAAACCATGGAAATTTCAATAAATGTCAGTCATAAAGAGTAAATCCCTTCAAGTCTTACATCTTACAGGTACTTTACTAGACAAATATACTGCACTTACGATAGCAAGACTTCAAATTCTTAATATTAAAACAAACGTATCTATAAATGTCACTCGACTGTAGTGTTTCCCCATTTGCGCTTCTGGCTCTGCTCATTACTGGGCTTTTCAGTGAAAGTTTTTATAAGGTGAAGGTTTTTATTTAAAATCAGTGTACCAACATGACAATAGGTGAAAACAAGTAAGACACTATTTATCTCTCTGTTTTGCAGGCATCCATTGTTGAGTTGATGACCCAAATCTAAGTCCCCATGGTTCAGAGGCATTGTATTGCCTTTGTATGTGTGTATATCTGCTTTAAAACTAAGGTTGGGAAAAAAAAAACTAATGCTTTTCACCAAGGGAGAAAAAAAGGTAATGAGTGTGCACCTGTGTTTTGTGTACATTTGTGTGTGACTGCCACTGTTTGTGCTCATATGTGTGAATGTGTGTACCTTACAAACCTCTCCACAAACCAGCGTGTGTGCAGGCATCCATGCCTGGCTGTTTTTATCCACGCTGTGTGTAGAAACCACACCACATGTTTCCTTGCTTTCTTATGCAAGCGTGTGACTTTGACCACGCACACACACACACACACACAGAGAGAGAGAGAGAGAGAGAGAGAGGGAGAGACACAGTATCAGGGAGCTACTTATTCAGTGATAAAAGGCGAGCCAGAGGGAACCCAGTAATTGAACTCCAGTGAGCGAAGCTTGGAAGCACCGTGCCGTATCCAGGGTAATAAGAAAAAAAGTTATTATTCACCTCAAAGACACACACACATACATATACAAACTCACAGCACAGCGCATATATTGGAATGCACACAAAAAGACACACTTAGGCAAGAACAACAACTTACCACTCGCACAACAAAACTCACAGGCCTACAATCTGTAGGTTTAGACTTTCCTGCTGAGCAAAGTTTGAAGGATGATGAAGATCAGAGAATGGAGCTGTTGCATAAGCAAATAAACTTTGAAATTATTGACTTTCACACACTCTACCTCCTGCTGTTCCACTGAATAAATCAGAGCTCACTCTCTCTCTCTCTCACTCACTCTCCCTCTCTTTGGATGTATTCAGCACGTTCGCAGGAAGGAATCCACAATGTGTTCAGCTATCAGTTGGACTGCAGTGCTGCAGTGCACACACACACACATTCACACACAAGGCAAAACAAAGTACAAGTACCCATTCACACTCAGAATGCATACATGTGCAGTAAGCTCAGAAAAATTAGATAGTTAAAAAAATAAAAAGCAGAAAGTACTTAAGATTATTCACTGTCCACTCAATCACCAGTTATGTAAGAGTTTGCCCTTCATTCTTTTCATGTTGTAACTATTATGCAGTATCTTATACAGTATACCTGTACATATTTCATTATATACTATATACTAACCTGTACATATTGTGTACATATAGACTCTCTGTATAGTTATTCCCAACACACTACTATGCAATGCAAATGAAGCACCTTGCTTTATCAGTACGTGGCAATACACAGTATCTGCTAGACTACTAACCTTTTACACAGTAATAACCAAGGTAGTGCATTTATGTGTGGTTCTATTTCTTATTTTAAGTTCAGTTTTTTGTCCTGTTATTTGTTTTCATTATTCTGTCTAATTTTTTGTCTTTGTGTTTTCTTATGTTGTTTTTGTCTTGTTTTTCTAAACATATATACACATACAGACTTACATAAAGACACAGATATGTAGACCAGACCAGCCCCTCCACTCCAGTATATGATATATGAAGATATCTAAGTGGAAAACTTAATTATTGTTTTAAAAGTAATTGATTTTTGTTTATACTGATGAAGCATTGATGATCTAAAAGGTCAGCAGGCTACCATTAATCCTGGTGCAAATATTTGAACTAATGGATGAGCAGATTTCAAATAACCCAACAAATTCAAATTTACCATTTTTTTCAATTCAATTTTTTCATTGTTATTTTTTGATGTTTCTTCTAGAGTTTGAGTTGTGACAGTTTCATACTGTATACAGTGTTTGGTGGATTTTGTTTATTCTTCTTTGGCAGTTTTTTTCATAGTAAATGTTATTAGTTGTTAGTTAGTCTACTACTCTCTAATGGTGCACATCCATCTTTCCTTATTCACCTACAGAAAAGCCCATTTCAGTTCTAGTCTTTATCATCTTGTCTTCATTTTACAGTGAATGTGGATAATATATCCTTGTAGCAAATTCACCAACACTTCAGAAATGTCAAGGCAGGAATGTGTAAAAAAGAGAAAGATGGAAGAAGGAAGGGCATAAGGGCAAGGGAGAGGAGTAATTTTCCTTTTTTTTTTTTTTTTTTTAATCTACAGCCTTCCAGCTCCTACCTGCATTCATTCTTCCTACCTGTCTTCCCTTGGGACGTAGTGCCAACTGAAGCCAAGTGCCCAACACACATACACACTCTCTCTCACACAGTGACATGTTACATGCCAATTGGAGCAAAACATAATCTTCTTCCCAAGATGCAATCATCCACAGTCCACTTTAATCTCAATCTACCCCACACACCAATACATAACAACTTCAGATGTGATTATCTCTAGACTTATTGACCCTCTGTTACTGAAACCCCATTGATCTATTCCTCAAGATTGCTTGCTTGTGTGTGTGTGTGTGAAAGTTCAGGTATGTAATGGGATGAGAAAGAGCTCTTGTAGATGTTGACCTTATTTGCATTTGACTTTGAATCATGAAGACACACACACATCCATGAACATGTATACAAACACACACATGCAATCATGCATACACAACACCTATTCACTCAGGTCAGGAAAGATACAGATGGCGTGATCATATATCAGTAGCACCTAGAGACTGTTTAATTAATTGTGGGTACTGGTGTGTTAAAGTATATATGTGTGTCAGAGAGCATGTCATTCAGAGAAAGAATCCTTGATTGGGATGCAAAGGCTTTACAGGGTAACAGGTTCTCAGTCAATATACAGTGGAGCACTTAATGTGGAGGATGCCGGAAGTGCGACATCAATTGCTGCTTAAATGTCAGGAAAAGCAGCGTCAAAAAATAATTACTGAGGAAACAAGAAAATGGTGTTGTCAAGCTAGGCTTAAAGGCAGAACCAGCATCGGTGTGAATGTACTGATGTAGAATATATTCAGTCATCTTCCAATAACATACAATACTTTCTCCCATCAACCTCAGCTTCTCACCAAGACAACAATATGGTTACAGCTGTCCGATAGTTTGCAGGTGCCTCCTGTCACAACAAGGATATTTACAGATACCGGATTTGAATTAAACTGTATATTATGCTCAGTGTAGGACAAGTTATCAAATACTAATCATTGTATTAATGTAGCATTTTCTGTATTTAAAATATCTGAAAATACAAAATAATACAATATTGGAGTTAACATAATGCATATTCCTCCTCTTTTAGGACTACCTGCCCACCTCATCTAATGCCCTGTGTGTTGACTGATGGCACAGATGTGAAACTGATATCAGCTGTCACATATCGATCCTGACAACAAACAAGCCGAGTCTCAGCGTGTAATGTAACATGTAACAAAATGATGTGTTATTACACAACACCAATAAGGCTTTCTTAAAATAGAACTGGTGAGGTTGTATATTGACATAAAATTGCTAAGTGACTAACAAAAGAAATGTAAAGAGTACACAAAATAAAACTGATACAAAATGTTCATAAGTAACTTCCACTGATTCTGGCATTTAAAAAAAGAAAAGAAAAATACATTAGTGTATGTCACCAAATTTATGACTACCTTATTAGTGGGCACAGTGCCATCAGCAAAACTGATTCTCTTTTGTACCATGAAGCAATGCACCTTTGTGCTGCAGAACAATTCAGTAGATTTGCAAGTGAGTCTGAGAAAAACTGCACAATGTAAATTTCAGAGTGGTGCAGGTTTCCCAACGCCTCTGTAATGGTCTTAGTTATTTATAGTAATTGTATTAGTGCCCCTAAATTAATGAGGCGATGACTCATTTTTGGTGATATTGTACATGGAACATCTCCAATGATAATTACTCCCATAAGGGAATTCTTCTGCTTTGCTTCATAAAAGGTCAGAGGTCATGGTCAGCTACTGACCAGAACTCTGGAAAGTGTTCAGAGTCTTGCTGAAGGACGCCACAGAGAAGCTGATGCCTGCTAGCAAAGGACCTTGAACACGAATCCTCTAAAGACAATCTCTCTAATCACTGGGCCACCCAGCCGCTTGTAACAGCAACGGGGACAAATCAAATCCCATTTAACACTAAAGATCTAATTTAATTATATTCAGATTTAATTAAATGTGCTTAAAATCATATTTTCTTCAATTTCAGCCTTATCCATCAACCCTTTGTGTTTGCTGACCCTCTTGGGTGATCCCACAGGGTTTTTCTTTCTTTCTCCTTCTTCTCTTTTATTCTGTGACATTTCTGAGCAATTAAAAAATTGGCTTACCTTAGAATTTTACAACTTTCCAAATCATCACTGCTGTGAGCTCATCAAAAAGGTTGAGTGCTGCTGTGAATAGTGTGAGCATGAATACTGAGGTCTAAGCAATTAAGACTAGATTGAAATTACCGTAAATCATGAAAGGAGAATGAATATGTTTGAATAGACCGGGATGGGGTCTTGGACTGACTCACTATTGACTGTGAGTTGAAGGATGAATTTATGGATGTGGAATTTTCTCAATAAGTGACGGCACCAGGGATAGGCCACACGTGATACAGTGTCCATAGCCATATCAATAGAAGAATTAGATTAAATGACACTGCATGCTGACAGCACAAAATAATAGAAGCATTAACAGGACCAGGCAATTAAAAGGGAAACCAACGGTTAGCTATTTGGAGAAAATGTGTAAAAATATGAGGAAATCAACAAGTATTTGGAAGTATTTGTATTTGAGACTGTTGGAACTGACCTCTTGCCAAACCTTCAACTTCGACATACATAGAAGAGAGATGAAACAGTATTTATCACCCAGGAACTATTTGAAATTACAGGTGGAGATGGATGAAAGGATAAATGGTTAGCAGGAAGCATGCCAGGATAAATGGATGGAATCTTAGATAACCAACTATGTTTGGAAGACAATAGTGCAGCCACAACCTGATATTACGATTAAGGTCTACCCAACTCAGGTTGTTGTCTGGTTCCCACCCTTCGATCTGTTTGGCGTGGATGGAATACAAGATTCCAGCCAACATAACTCTAGGGGTCGTGTAGACACTCAAATCACACTGCCACAGTGAGGTGGTGATCCCTTTTGAGACTCTTTCTCTTACATCACTCATTCTTGTCTAATTATTGCACTTGCAGCAGAATCGGCCACAAAACTGACTGCATAAAAAGCACAGGGCTCATTCTTTACCTTTGTTCTTTACCTCCTGTATTTCTAGGCACTCATCCCCACTGAAGTAGTCTACTGTGTTCACAGACTGATTGCACAATTGAGGTGTGACTGTTCATGTAATATGGAGCAGGTCATCTACAATGACAAAGGTCATCTCTGACAAAGATTACAAAGCTGACAACGATTTCCACAAATTGTGCCTGTACTAGATACAAAACGTTCTGTCTGCCATCCAGAACAACCCCCCCCCCTTCATCATCCTCGGATCTCTCCTCATCTCTGAGGGTTGAGTCAGGGAGGATACAGCAAACATATCCAGTGAATCTGTAACCACACTGCAAACACAACAGAGGCAGTGTGTCAGCTGAGGACCTATCCTATCTCTTCTCCAGTGGAGAAATCATGACAATACCAAAGACTGATGCCAAGTATTTTCAAACAATTTTCAAATAAAAAAGAATGTCACAACTTTAGCAAAAGATCTTAGTCTCCATCCAGCAGCAAGTAGAGATATGACTTTTGAGAGCAGTTTGGTGCTGTCAACACTGAGAAAGTGTGAAAAAAGATAGTCCATATGGTCAGTTTTAGAAAGCTGTGCTCAAAGCAAAATAAAATGGACTGTAAAGTCACCTTCGAAAGTACTTCTAAAAGAAGTCAAGTGCATAATGTGAAAAGTACTGTGTGTGCGTGTATCTTGACATCTCTTGCTGTGTCAGGGGCCTCTGCTCTGATCCCTCTCCTCCTCCTTCGAGGGAGCGAGGGAAGGATCACTCCTTCTTCAAAGTCTCTCTTTCATCTTTACCCCATCACACCATCCTCTGGGGGAGGGCGAGGGGGAGCGGCAGAAGCAGACAGGACTGGCTTTTTATACATCCATCTCCTCCCTTGTTTCTCTCCTCCTTTCTCATTCCCCTTTCCTCTGCATGTTTCCGGGGCACTGTTAGCCCTCTTTACCCCTGAAAACTTTCTTAAATTTTACTTCAGTTTTCTGTCACCCCACCCCCACCCCCCTTTATCCATTTGCATTAACTTTGCTCTCTCGTCTTTCCTCCCCCAGTCCCTCTCTTTTAATTTTCCTCTTATTTTATCAAACAGTCTTTTAGAATAGATGCCTGAGGGAAGAAAGCTAAAATGTCTTTACATATATACTGTATTATTTTCAGTATGATTGGTTGCTATAATTAGTTTTATTATCTTCAACAGCCATTTAGCATTCTGTAAGTATGCATCGCTTTTGACTTTTGATGACCGGGGCTCCAACAATATCACCCATTTCATCCCTCAATTTCTAAATCTAGACCTTGTCATGAGTTGTGGGTATTTATATTGTCGATGTATTAAGACGTGTAGATACTGTATACTGTAGGTTTTCATAAATTCCAGGTCAGGGTTGAATCACCTGTATTTTGCTCTGCTTTCGTCTTTGGAAGGTGAAGTGTGGGTGGCAGAGTAATTTCTACATTTACTCATTTGGCAGATGCTTTTATCCAAAGTAACTTACAAGTGGCAACGTAGGGTTCAGGGTCTTGCCCAATGACACTTCATCAGATAGACAAAGACAAACCTGAGACCCACAGCCGCCGCTCTATTTCCTTGTGTCTCCTCACTTCACAATTGAGCTGTGTGCTTTCAGAGTCGCACCAACCCACTTGCCTCATCCTACTCCCTCTCTCACTTCCCTCCCTCGCCACCCCTGGGGACATACTAAATTTACTGCTTTTGGTTCCCAGGAGTTTGTGAAATGCTGTTCCAACAGACTAACACAACCTCGGGGATGGTTAACACTCAACTCTGGGATTTACACTCTGCATGATCACTTTGCTGCTTTATCCCACACAGACACACACGCACGCTCACAAGCACAAACATGCGCGCGTGGCTATGTGATGGTGCCAGTCTCATTGCTTTCCAAAGGGATTTGACTGGGATTAGTGTGTAAAAGCCAGTATCCACTTGATAATGGTGTATGCCTGTTTATGGTTCTAGTCTCCTCACAGTGTGCGGATGTGAGACAGTGTGTGCATGTGCTTTTGTGTCCCTTTTTATTTTGGCCACCGGTCAAAGAGGGCACTTCATTATCTCCTAGCTGCCTTTCATCCCATGGAAATCTCATTTGAATCTCTCTTTGACTCTCTCTACTCCAATGTATTGATGTTGTTTTCTCCTGCTTAGACTAAGTAACTGTCACATTTTCACTGTCTGTGGTTATCACTCAACCCATTTCGGATCTCCCCTCAGTCCCTCTATTGTAAGCTGTACACACAGCAGACTATTAGTTTTAGAGTGGGATAAACACAAGAAGCTATCGCATTTTCTTTGAACTAATTAAGCAGCAAGTTATCATTCAGAAATTTTCCAGGAATTTTATGTCAGTCACAGCTCAGACACTTCACTCCTCTATACCTGGCAGATATTGAACATTACTCGGAGCACTTGAGACAATATTCTACAAATCACGTCTACTCTTTATTGAGCTGAGTCAAACGAATTAAAGTCAGTAAAAGCTGAGCTATTGGGGATACTTAATTTTAACATTTTTACATCTTAACAGAGAATTCACCTTATTCCAAAATCCTCCTGAGTAATTTATTCAGAAATGACTATAAACTATCACTGTTAATGTACCATGGGCAGAATTTTGCTGTACAGTCATTATCAAGTAAGTGGTTGAGTGAAATCTCAATAAGTGGAACAAAAGTCAGTTTTTGCCTAACTTATACTTACCTAATGGGAGGAACACAACCATAAAAGAGATTTGTTTGAGAGAGGGATTTGTTGGTATTGTAGCTATTCACATTCCTCTTATTAGCCATACAAAAACTGTTGGCTTTGCAAACTCTGAAAAAATACTTAAACCTAAATGGATAGACACTAATTCTGAAGCTGTAGAGCTGGTTAGAGATGGTTGATGTGAGTGTATGGTTAGTGGACCCGTATTTCAATGTCGATCATATCCTATTCCTATTACATTTGCAATATAAAATTTAAAAAAAGTCTTTTACCATCACTGTTGACTCCCAAAATTAGCATTGGATGGCTTAATTCATGCTACTTTCTCGTTAGATCCCTGATTTGACCAAAGCCAGTTCCAATTAGTCCACTCCACGCTCATTTAAAAAATAGGGATGAAAAGAGCAGACTCACTGACTCAGACACTCTGGCTGACCAATGACTGATGGCAGTTATGATTTTAATTAGTTCAGGAGAGCTGTTAGATGTCTGATTGCTTCTCCATCCTTGGCTACAGGCTGTTTGTGCTGAATGTTGCTTTGGGGCTCCTGAAAGCTCATCACTCAGTGGACCTGTGACCTGTAGGGTGATGGTTTGAGTCCCTGCAAACAAAGTCAAATATACTGTACTTGATACCCTTTACAACACGTAGGCCTTGGAGAAAATCACTTTTCCCAGAGTCACCACAGTAACAGCCTACAATGATAGACTAACATGAAAATACTATGACTACCACAACATGCAGCCAACTGCATTTTCTGCACTAATGGTGTCTCATTCATCAAATATGTCTGCCTACTGGAAGGTATTTATTACTTTAGTTCATTCGCTAGAAAACTCATATATCAGGGGATTAGTTTAGTTGGTTTAGATGCTATAAAGTGTTTGATAAACTTAATCACTAGCCATTTAGATTGCATTTGTTAGCTACTAGGAGAGCTGGGGGTTGGAACAGCATTTTATTTTTAATACTGTACACTAAGACAATGTTGCACACTTTGTTGAATTAAAATGAATTAAATCAGAGGGGAAACTGCCCAAATTAACGGTAAGATAAGGCGTATGTTTTTTAGATGGTAATGTTATTTGCTAAGTTTCAAACATTTAGAGGCGGCAAATAAACAAAATGAGCACAATGACTGGGAAGCGTACCTGCATAAAAGAAGTCTGTGCTCTTTCTGAGCAAAATAATTACACACAAATGGAACACAAATAAATCCAAAAACAAACACACAATAAATAAATAAATAAATAAAACGCTATGATTAAAAAAAAGCTATGATTGAAATTGCTATTAAAAGCTGTGCACAGTGTCACAAACCCCATGCGACCACAATCATCATGAGAGCACATTAAATGAACTGTTGATCTCTTCATTAACATAATAAGTTACACTGTAGTGCCTGAATACTCATTTCTAGAAACTGGTAGTAAATTGGCCACTAGAACCCTGCAATTCCCTCATAGACATCTTCTGCAAAATAGCACATTTGATGATTTCATTTCAGTGCATCCCCTCTTCTCTGCAATCCCTCCTTGTCAATATGCCACTGCATCAGTCAAACATAAAGAGTTATTCTCTGTTGCCGCCAGAAACTATACAGTACAGTCTTTTGTAGTGTAAATGACAGCTGATATTGTCTCACATATGAAAGGCATTGAAACCAAAGCAAACAACTGAATCTCATCGGAAACTGTCAAAACACGCACGTGGTGGTCGATGGAAAAGTCAACCTGATATTGTGTACTCTTACCCAGCTGTCATTTTAGATATTCCTGGTTTCTGCAGGACAACGCTGAAAAGCAAATCTCATTCATTCCTTGGAGCACCTTGCAATGGAGAGAGGCTGGCTTTTATGAAACCTGCCAATTTACCCTCACACCAGCACAAGTTATTTTCATTTTTCCGCTATGATGTCTTGCCAAGGCACATAGTGTCTGTCTGCCTCTTTCATCGTCTGGGATTGTGCTTTCCACAGGTATGCCAAAGCCAAGGGCCGTGCTTTAAATTCATTATCAGCTGTCTTAAAGATGAGAAGCCAATCTGTCTGAGAGGTGTCTGGAAGGCTCTGTTACGTCGTCATGACAGAATGAGCTGTAGTGAAATGCCAACACACTCCCTGGAGTGTGCTGTGTGTGTGTGTGCGTGTTTACGAGACACAGAGCAGTACGAGTAAGAGGACAAGTGCTTATTGTGAGACAATGCGCGCGCATGTGTGTATAAGATGGGTTTTTAATGCCAATGTTATGGCTTTAGCAATGCAGAGAAAAGCAATATTTTGCCTGCCAATAAACAATAAAATTGAATGAAATGAGGTAGCTAAGCACCAGCTTACAGCAACTGTACTTCCTGCCATATACACTTGCTAATATACAGGCTAGATTACAAAAAAAAAAAAAAAGAAGAAGAAGAAGAAGAAGAAGGTGGCTTCCCTATTATGCTTTGGGATGATGTTTAGCCAACACCTGGAAAAAAGCTAGATCATTATTTATTCATAGGTATTTGTAATTTAGTCAGTCTCTTACTTCTGACAGGATGGAGGTTGTTCTCTGAGCAGCATCAGGCAGCCGTTTTCAGTCAAAGAGTCTTAAAACCCACTGTACACTAACTATCCAGCACCAAACAGCAGACAATGTTAGCAACTAGCTGGTGAACATAGTGGAGCATTAGAGATAAAGAGAGATGAAGAGAGAGGTGGCCAAAAACATGACCTTAAACAAATGCTTATGTTGCCCATGCTTGCTGGATGTTTAAACAGGAAACTGTCTGCTAACAAGTCTGCAATAAAAAGGTGATAATATGTCACTGTGGTGTTTGCATCTTGTTTCCACAAAAAAATTTTCGAATACAGTTTGGTTAACTTTAATGATGCTACATCTGGGGGCTTGCTCCTCAATCTGGAATACTCTGTGTCATACAACTACTTATTTCATCAAATTCCCTCTTTCCATCTTGTTCCCAGCTTACCTCTGCTTATCCTCTTTCTCTCTCTCTCTCTCTCTCTCTCTCTCTCTCATTGTAACCTTCCATCCCTCTGCATGCAGTCACTCATTAGTCTTTCAGCAGGGTGGCAAGAAGAAAAAGAGGGTGAGAGAGAGGCAGCAGGCGAAATGACAACTGGCTGACAAAATGACATTCACCAGGGACAAAGGGAGCGAGAGAGAGAAAGATACAGGGGGACTGAGAGGAGTAAAGAACGCTGTAATAAGAGATTGACAGGGCGCAGAGGGAGGAGAAGAATATCGGGCAAAACAGTGTGGGGTAGAGAGAAAGAGGGAGAGAGATAAAGAATCAGAGGCAAAGCCTTGTCACCTAAATAGTGGTTATATTTTGCTGTGTGAGCAGGGATATAAACAGCATTATGACACAGTAACAACACCCTGACAGCAGCCTTTCACAGCATGATAGTTGTGTATCTGTTTCATACTGTGTGTGTGTTTCAGACTATTTGTGTGTGCACATAATGAAGCCTGTGTCTGTGTGATTGTGTATGCTGGTATGTGTTCATTTTCCTCTTACAGAACAGACAATATTAAGATCATTATTGTAAGGCTTTTGGTAGATGCTAGCCTGCAAGTGTGTATTTTTTTTCTGTGTGTGTCCTTGTGTGTAAATCACCAAGTGTCGTCCTTTCCTACGGTATATTTTGCTTTTTGATTACTAAAATTAGAAGTACTAATCCATAAACCCTTAAACTGCCATCCTGTGCTCCATTATTTCTCTGAAATCATTAAGTGAGTATATATCACTGTAAGCAGAAAAGGAGGTGGGTATGCTCAAATGAGAATCTAGAAGACTGTAATCAGATTAGACTGATGAATCTTGCCAATAGGGATGCCATGAAAGATTGGTATCTGAGCTGGTGGAACAAGGCGTATTGAAGACATATGTGCTTAATCAAATTATGATCCTGTTTTATATGTATTTTAGCGCATTGTTGTCATTTCCAGTTGTCATACATGGCATAAACATTATTCATGACTCACAACAGTGCGATGTGTTTTTCATAAGTTAATGAACTGCTAAATTCCACAGTGGTGTCTGTGGCATGGAATTAGTTTAAATTGGAAAATTGAATTAATCCAAACAGCCACCTGCAACATCTACAATGCCAGTGCTGGCTGGTGAAGTGGCATTTAGCTAGTGTTGCATGCAACCAATATAAAAAGGCACTACGTTTTTAATCTTTGTAAGAGCTACTTGTGAGATTCTTATAGTTTGATACTTTGTGTTCTTTCCAAGCTGAACATGATAAAACTGCACTTCAAGAGAGAAAGGCAGTGTTACTTTGTGTGCAATTCTACTATGAACAGAAAGTTAGAGGAAAAAATAATAAATGTATCATGCAAGAGTCCGATCCTTGATAGTTCAGGCATTGTGACCCCCCCCTTAAACTGTATGTCAAACCAATTTGGCAGAAATGTAGCCTGATTCTTAAAGTAGTCGAGGAGGACCAATTAAATCTGGCTTAATCTGTACAGTATCTTCCCAGTTTAACAGTCAAACACAAATCAACATTTGACAAAATCTGCCTGAACTCACTCTTTATTTTGCTACTGCACTACAAATGCAATCCTGGTGGTGAAGTGTGTGTGATTTAAAATTTGTGATGAAATATTTTATCAATCTTGTATTTTATATTTGGCATGATGATGGGCTTTTATTAAGCTTATTGCTGTGCCAATACTAAGGTTATTGTTTAACCTATACCCACCTCCTCCCCATTGTATTATGATACTTAATTGGTCCCTGTAGGGAAATTGTCAACTTTACGTTTACATAGAGGTTAGAGATCAGTGTCATTTCCAGAGTAGCACCACTGAAGCTGGAGGCAATTCAATACCTTACTTGAGGATGTTTAAGAGGGGTGGATGGTTGCTGACAAGAGTCTTATGCTTAGGCAGAAATGGATGTTGTTTCTGTCCAGTTTTCATGTCAGGGATCTTTGATTTGTTTGGGAAAACACAAACATCTGTATAAGCCACTGCTGCTGATGAAGCACCACTGTAGCTGCATTATCGGCGTTACAGAACAATTCTCTGTTCTGTTGCATATGCTATATTATATTTATCTTGTCCAACTGATATAAATGCTCCAGTGCACTGAGCAATTACTATAACAATGAGGAGCTGTTTACAAATGTCTGTTTCACTCTATTGTTAAGGAATTTGAAGGTTACTGTTTTTTATTGAGGCCGCTGCCTCTCAGAAACATCCAAGGTTAGGAGGCATTTTTCCAGTGAGTCACCTGAATTTCCTTGAATTTCAATGAGCCTTCATAGTCATGAGGTTAGACAATCAGAGATAGAATCCAATGGAGTAATACAGCTACTGATAACACACGTGTAAACGCACACAGACTTGCAAAGCGGCTGCACTACCTGCAGGGAACGTGCACACGTACTACACACTACCAAATCCCCAACCTTTACTAATGCAGGGTGTGTGAGGAAGGAGGGAATATACACTTTACTCTCTTTCACCCTAAGGTGGAGAGGACACACTTATTTATTCCTCCGCTTAGCTTTCTCTTACACACACATACACACAAACACACACACATTCGGCAGCTACACTCAAGACTTGAAATGGAGCAAGAGGAGAGTGGAGAGAGACCCTGTAATGTCAGGTTTCTTTACTGAGAAGATGAAAGAGGATAGATCAAACAAGTGGTGGTACGTGATACAGGAAATGTCACCCCTCCCCAGACACACACACACACAGGGTGAACATAAGTACAGATGGACATATAAACACCCACAGGAAAGCAATGATAATGGAACATGTGTGGCTCCACTTGTGTGTATGTGTGAGAATGTGAGTGTATATAATCTACACACAGTATAATGTCATCCATGTTGTCTTTGGGGTAATTAATCACCAGCAGCTAAACAGCAAAGCATCAGCAGACTTTTTTTTTTTTTTTTTAATGTATGTATATACTCTCAGCCTGCACTGGGACCTAAAACAAGGTCACAATAATATTAAAATGGATTCCTTAATTACAGTCACAACAGCACACTATAATGAACATGAACTGCTGGAACCTTTTGAAAAGTGGTTGGTAAATATGACCCACTCTAGTGTAAAACTAGACTATACTGTATATTTTTAGAGCTGATGAAATATGACCCTAGTGCACTGTGGGAAGGTGGGATACTGGAAGACAAAGATTTTTCTAAGTGACATTAGAAGTCACTTTGGATGTCATGTAGCTAGTAGTTGAACTCTTTGAAAATCATTTTAATGTCTAGGGAAATTAGTCCTCAGCCTTGAGGCTTCTCTTAGACAGTTGCATATACTTAGTGTCACTGGTTGCTGCCAAAGAAAGGATGCAGGTGCCATCTGAGCTCTGGTAAACCTTGCTTCACTTGAGTTGGGTGTAGGTAGGCTCAGTGTCCCATCAAGGTCCAAGTTGGCAACCATTTACTTACAGTTCAACATGCTTCTGTATTTGTTTAACACATAAACACAGATGAAAAAGGCTGCTTAAGAGGTATGCAATAACTGTTTAGCAAGTTCTAAAAAATCAGATCAGTTTTTCACTACTCTCTGATGTGAGACCTCCCATTTTGGTGTTCTGCAGTAAACCAATAAGAAAATGACAACCATGTAATTGGTTGTGCACTGTAGCTCTGTAGTTAGTTCATTTAGTCAATTTATGTGTCTTGAGTTGGTTGATAGGTATCCATCCATTATCTACACTCACTTATCCCAAAGGGTTGCGAGAAGGCTGGAGCCAATCCCAGATGACACTGGGCGAGAGGTGGGGTACATCTTGAACAGATCGCCAGTCCATCGAGGCACATATAGACAAACAACTATTCACACTCACAGCTACGGGCAATTTAGTGTCACCAGTTAACCTAACTTGCATGTCTCTGGACTGTGGGAGGAAGCATCAGAGATGGATTTGAATCTGATTGACCCAAAATCCTCAGGAAGTGGTTTGAAATGCTCATTGCAATGTTACTGCCAATGGTAACACATAGTATGTTCCTACCTGTAAATGTACAATTACATGCCATGACAATGACATGACAAGTGCAAATAAGGACTTGTCTGTCTGGTGTGTTTTGTTGCACTTTTTTCCCAACCACTTCATGAGCATCACGCAGCCACCCTGTTCCTTAAATACAGTACAGCCATCTTTTCCTGTCTCGTTTAGTGAATGTAACCCACCCATCCTGTTGCTGAATCTTACCCAAAGGCTTTGTTAACTGAACGTCACCCGCCTACTTTATTTGATGAGTGAATCGCATCTGCTTTGTTTCTTGAATGTAACCCGCCTGCCTTGTTCAGTGAGTGTCTGGAATCTAGACATGCCCATCACTGTGCAGCCTTCACTGGGTAATCACCACATCACACACAGGAATCCATGATGAATGGCCTGTTGCAGGTTGCGTAGGAGGGGGTGTCGGGCTGCTACATTTGAGCCCCCGTAATCCCCTTTAATCTGACTCTGCACATCAACATACAATGAGGTTAACTGCTATGCTAACGCACACAGACACACACACACACATCACTCAACAAAATCCAGGGCACTTTGTCAAGGTCACATGCACACTCTCACAGCCTTGCACAGACACTTACTGCTGAGTAAACATCTTCTATTCTGTGCGTGTTTCCATCTGTGCGTGTACGCGCATATGGGTTGGTGTGTGTGTACAAATTGGATTGGCCTGACAGGTCTCCATTTACAGGGTCAGGCAAACCCATTCAGCATATTCAATTTGCTTTCCCTGCTGACAGAGAGAGAGAGAGAGAGAGAGTGCAGGATGACAAGCAAGTAGTCCAGACTTGATCTGGCATTGTTAACAATTAAAGGATCAATTCAGCCATATTATATATATTATTATATATATTTCATGGCTACATATCAGTGTAGGTACAGACAGTGGATTTGGGTGAGCTGACTCTTTAAAGTAAAGTAATAAACTATCAAGGACTGAGTTTAAAAAAAGAAAAGAAAAAAAAGTCGTATGGATACAAATTGTCTGAGAGCAGAAGAGACTTTACAAATGTGAAACTCAGTGGTACCCTTTCTCAGGCTGATGCTGATCCATGTCATTTGAAAGTAGACTCAGCAAAGTATGACAAATGAGCATTCAATGGCAGCAGAGTCACAGTGGTTTGAAAAGGTCACCCCATGTCTCCTACCTCAAGTACAGGGCTACTCTGCTCATCTCCTGCTTGTGAATTTTTTATCATCTGTCATTTGAATACCAAAGCCCCCACTGTCTCCCATAATGTCTGCACCAGACGTACAGACTTAACTATGTCACTCACTCTGAATTAACGAGGCCAGTTCCTTGTGTAACCATGCAAAACATTAGATGAAAGCTGTGTTGACCGGTTGTACTGACCTTTGATGCTGCAGCTGTGTTGAATGTCAGATTTTTTGTGTGTTTGTTTTTGTACATTTGCTTGCCTTAGAGCAACAGTAAAGCAGTGTTTGTCACCAGAAACATACAAATGGTGTGTACGCACAGTAAAATGGATACAAATGCTTACAGTGTATTTTTCAAAGTCTCTCAAATCCCATGTGTGTGAGATAAGGAATGCTGGTATTTCTTAACTCTAATAACTCCATGGGTTACAGCTTAGCCCACCAGCATTGGAACACACACACACACACACACACACACACACACACACACACACACACACACACACACACACACACACACACACACACACACACACACACACACACACATCCCATCCCAATATTACAAAAGTAAAGTGTCAACTGCCTCTGTTCTACATGACTAATGAGCTGAAGAGCTGGGGACAGTGTAGTCATTCTGTGTGTATGCATGAGTGTGCTTGAAAGTGTGCATTTTCCCATCACATTGTGAGTAGTGCAAGTTTCCATATTCTTTTTGTATTTGTGAATGTGAGTATACTGCTTCTCTGTGTTACCATTGCTGTGCAGAAACTACAAATTCACATTGGTGTTTCTGAAAGCTGTTTGAAGGAATTCTGCTTAATCTTACAGTGTTAAGGTATGGTAACATTAAGGTCACTCATACATGGTGGTTAATATTAGGGAAAGATCTTTATTTCACAGCAGGCATTTTGGCTTGTCATACCAGGTAAAGCACTGGTGTAACTGACAACAAAACGACGCCAGCATTCCATGTAGGTGAGCTACTACCAGTGCCCTGCTCTTATGCATGCTGGCTCACTGTAATGGCTTACTGGGTCACTCGATGGAACTAAACCATTGCAACCAAAATTTCTTACACCTGTGTTTTTGTGATGAGTCAAAATGTCTGCTATGGAAAATTGTCTGCAGGAAAACAGGACACAATGCTGACCTCTGCACACTGACTCCACTGACTCTGAAACTGAACATGTATTGTAACCTTTTTTGTGTAGTTTTTTTTCCATATGGACTTACCTAAAGTTGTACCTTCAAACATGGATGGATTATGAGAAAATGGGTCCCCCAGACTGAAAAAGACACAAAATGCCTACACGCTGTTGGTGAATCACCAAGAGCTTCAGCCATTGTTACATTTACAACAGAATACGGCCTCAGGGAAGAGCTACTTCTTCTTCCTCCTATGTTGTTCTTCTGGAAACATTTCTTGGACAGTAAAGGAATGAAGTTTGATGCTGAACTCCCTATGTGTCTTCCAGACTGGTAAGTAAACAGCTGTTAATGCTAATAGCTAAACCTAGCCACCAATGGGACTCTGGATGCAAACCGTGGTGTCTGGTGTGACAGTTGTGAACTTAGTGCACCCGCCCTCCATCTCAACCACCCCCTGGTGCTGCCGTCAATAAATGCAGCTTTTAATGCATTCAAAAAGTACATTACCTTTGAACTTAATCCAGCCAGCGAATACATTTCCAACAAAACACATTTACTGTTGCAGTTTAGTTGTACAGAAATGTAATTTCTAGAGTTTGCTGTAGGAGTAGGAAACCATCAGTAGAACATTGCACCATTAAAACTGCTGTGAAACCCGTGCCCATGAAAATCTTTTGGGGAGACATGAAAAATCCCTGCTCCCTCTATTTAGTGCTATTGTTCACTTCTCTTTAGAGCACATTCTCATCATTACATTTCTTTTTCATTATGTCCCTGTAGGAAACTGTAGAGCTGCATCCAATTAACTGTCATTTTTGATTAGTTATTACAATCTCTGCATAATTTTGTTATTTTTTGTTGCACCCCTTTATTAGCTTTCATTTTTATTTATGTCTTTGAAGGAGCCCCATGTTGACAAATCCTCTGATGGAGGCCAGAGTTAAAATAAGGACATAGCTGTGGTGTCATTACATTACAGCTGGCACCCACTCCTACCAGCCATCCATCATTTGACTTTGAGAGAGTGAGAGTGAAAAAAAGGAGGAGAGGATGGAGAAAGGAGAGAGAGAAAGAGAGAGTTTATAGCTGTGTTTTATTAATTCTTGAGGCTGGTGGCTAAAAGGATTGCAGTGGTGGAAAAAAAAGAAACAACTGAGAAGTGGCTGTGTGATGAGGTAGATTTATTCCAATGTAAATAGGCAGGCTTGGCCCAGTGGCAAGGACTTCTGGTAAGGAGGAGGAATAGGGGAGGAGGGGTGAACGGAGAAGGGGGAGGGAGAGAGGGAATGGAGGAAGAGAGTGGCATAAATGAATGGGAGATGTAGAAGAAGAGGAGGAGATGGGATAGAGAGATGTGGGGGTGACAAGGGGAGAGAGAGACAGAAGGGCTGACATTGAAAGAATGAAGAAATCGATGAAGGAAAGAAGGGATGGGGATGGTGGGTGCAAATGTGAGGGGAAGAGTGAGGGCATAGGTAGGGGGATGGGGAAAGGAAAGAGAGAGAGAGAGAGAGAGAGAGAGAGAGAGAGAGAGAGACTTACATTGTAAAATAAGGACTGGTGAGGAGAGAGTGAAGGTAAGATTGGGAGAGATGGAAGAATGGAGGAATCTGTGAAAAAGAAAGAAAGGAGCATGAAACTTTTGACTATTCTGTACCTACATGTTAGATGAAAGGGGGCGGGTAAGACTGATAAAACATGTTGTTATGGAGGGAAGGATAGAAACAATGAAGGAAGGACTGAAGGAATAAGCTGTGAAGAGTCACCCGTCAAAGGTACAAGAAGTCCTCCAACCAACGCAGAGGTTGAGAATAGAAGTGAAAAGAAGAGAAGGATACATGAAATCATGGAAGAAGAAGGGGTATCACAATCGTAAGACGAATCAAAAGAGGAAGAAGAGGAGTAAACGGTGTCTAAAGTAACTAAAGAAACAAACAAAATACAAACCTGAGGATTGATATACAGACATCAATTTACCCCGAACAGTCTGAAAACAGGTCTCATGTTCTCACTAAATCCCAGTCTAGGAGAAAAGGGGATTATCATGATCATCATTAATAAGCAAAATGCCAGCAACCCTAAGCCTTCCTCTATCTAATAAATCCTCCCTGATCCACACAGGAGCATAATTAATACAGACGGCAGGGGGTAGGAGGTTAGTGTCGCCCGAGCATGAGTTAATAAGGAGGGAGTGAAGGAGGTGTGAAAACCTCCTAACTCCAAATTGTGTCTTTTCTATTCTGGGATATTGAAAGTCTACAAGGCGTTGAGTAAATAGTGTAACCCTGTGGAATTCATTAACTGTACATATACTGCCAATGAAAAAATAAATAAATAAAGTGGGTGGATTGGAAAATGAAACTTTGTGGAACTATTTTGAAAGCTTCGTTATAGGTGACAGGAAAATTTCATCTCTAACATGAAGTCCAAGGGAATAGAAACTTGTTTCCTGCACAGCCGACTGAGATGAACTGGAGCGTGGAACAGGGCCATCTCAAAATGTTAATTGCACAAAACCAAAGTGGTGGGGGGAAAAAAAAAGCACAGCTTGCAAATTGTTCCTCTTGGCAACATCGATGGAAAAATAATTGTATTTTGTGCATGTGTGTGCATATGTTTGGAGGGTTCTACTTCTGTATGCCCAGGTGCATGAGAATTAAAAAAAAGAAAAAAAGCAAAAAAAAAAAAAAAGCAATTTGTGTTAACTGGCATTTGATGCCATTTTAAGGACCATGTTGTTTTTAGCGCTTTAATTACAAATGGAATAAAACTGTTCTCACCCATTTTCTGGAGAATGTTTCTAAATTGATTCATTTATCTATACTGCTTATCCTTTAAAGGTCGCAGGGGGGCTGGAGCCTATCCCAGCTGACACTGGGCGTGAGGTGGGGTACACCCTGTACGGATCGCCAGTCCATCACAGTGCCTAAATTGATTCCTAACTTTCATAAAACTATTTAAATTGTTGTTTTTCAGCATTGAGTCATCAAAGTGCAGAGACGTGAAGCTTGGTTGAGATAGGTAAATTGATATTTTTGACCCATTATTTATGGGCATTTATATATGTATCTGTCAAAGCTGTATCGCTGTTTGTCGCAAATCTCCTGTAAGTAGGGATATTCACAATCTGAAAGCTGGCTATTGAATATGTGTGAACTAACTAACATCAAGGCTTAGCACTCAACTTTGCATATTTGGCAATTTCTTCATTTAAAAGCATGGCATTGTGTGTTTTTGCCCAGTCTTTTAAAAGTCCACCTATATTCAAGATCTGCTCCATTTTCATTGGACATACTGACATAGTGTAAACTTTAGGTATGTACCCAATGAGCACTCACGTTAAGATGTGAAGCTCTTGAGTAAAAGCACTATGCTCTCTGCTCCCTGGAGAGAGATTAAAAGGGACTAAAATAAATCTGATAAAGAGAAAAAAATCTTCCCAGTGGAGTTGTCCTTGACACGTTCTTTAATGATGACAGCTATGCTCTTTGGGTGAAATCTCTACCGCAGTATGCTGGCCTACAGCAGTTGAGAGGAAGATAAAAGATGCATCTGAGAACAAAGGTCAAGGTGAGCATTTTATCAGAGCTGAATGGAAAGAAAGATGAAACACCAGGAGATGTTCTTTGTATTATAAGGCTAAAAAAAAATCTCATGACCCATTGTACTTTTACCATTCATGTATTTCGGTTGGTTCGCGACGTACGCTGCTTTCTTTCTGGTCAGTGCATCAGCAGAAGCATGAAGCACACACCACCTACAGTAGATCACCTGTTTTATGAAACTATCAGTTGTAAAGGCCGAGCTCTCCTTCAGTTTGTCTTTAAACATGGCCACAAACTTTGCCCTTTGTAATTTATCTTCCTGCATGTTTGTTTAAATGCTCCAGGGGTTACTACAGCCAAAAACAGCAGTGCTACATAAATACTAACTTCTACTTTTTGTGCTCTGATCAAAATATGGCAAATGGCCCAGAAATATCCAGTACTAAACAACACTTTCACCTCTTGAAAGTCAGTAATGTAAGAATAAGAGCTAGTGTGCAATGACAATATTTCTGTGAAATTGAGCTTTTTTCATATAGAAAGAGAATAAAAAGTACACTGGGAGAGAACAGGGGATTTTTTTTTTCCATATTTCCATTTGAGGTTATTATCGCAAGTAAAGTGAGAAGGTTCGGGGGAACTTGTAAAACTAAAATTTGGTTATAATCTACTGTGGTGGTCATGGCAGAGGTCCCCAGACATGCATATATCTTGTAAGTATTAGTAGTGAACCAGCCTGCCACTGGAGTCTATTCTTTTCTCCTCCAAGAAGTCGTTCTGGGGTCACACAGGACTATTTGCTTCTTTATCACTGGTGGGAGTAGTCTTAATGTTTCATCACAATACCCCAGACACAATTTCTAATATACCTGCATCCACGTGCATGCGTGCACCCACCCACCCACCCACCCACACACAGAGGCACCCACATGCACGCACTCACCTCTACCAGCCCACCAGGCTTGCTGAGAGCCTTGATTAAAATTTCCTCCATGTTCTGCTTCAGTTGGTGGCATGCTGAATGATGTGTGTCCGCACACAGATGGGGCTCTCTCGCAGAGACTAACTCTCACTCACACACACTCACACACGTACACACTGACGCACACCTGTCAGAAATCTTCAGGTGTCTTAAATTCCTCATCTGCATGAGAAAATGGGAAAACACCTCCAATAAAAATGCCTTGCCTCTTGTCCACTGAGCTGTAAAGAGACTATGGAAATCAGCTTTTTTTCTTCACGGGCCAGCTGAACGGATAAAAGAAAGATGACTTTTGTCCTCTGCATCTATGGATGAGGTCAGGAAGTCATTCACCATGAAAAATACTTTTGTTGTCTTCCTTTTATATAGAAGTCACTTCGAATGAACCAAATATACATACAGTTCAGTATTTGCATTACATAAGGCAATGCAATGGAAAAATATATGACATTGATTAAATGAGACATTTTGCTGTTGGTACAGAGTCAAACCTCAGCATGTCATTGATAAAAATTACCCTCCTCCAGTAAACACCACTGGCTGAATGTCATTACTCAGTGTACCAGACAGTTCCCCCAAGGGCTTTCCATTCCATATACTATATGATACAGCAGGTTCTCAGCTATTTAGATCCTTTAACAGATTTAATTGAACATGAATTCTGTGGCGAGCCAAATTAAATCCCTAAAAATGTCATGCTAAGTTGAATGTGGCCATACAAGACAGGCTGTGCTGATGGACTGCCAACATTACATGGGCAGGGAGGGAAACCGCTCATTATGAGTTCATTAAATGAAAATTTAACGAGTTAAATGAAATAACTATTTGCGAGCCACCAATCTCACTTTTACAATTAATTATCAGTGCCCATCACTTGAGCCTTTGGTGGGAAAATGAGAAGAGCCTCTTCAGAAGTGGAATCAGCAAATCAGACACCCAGAGCTGGATTTTAATAGAATTTATTGACAATGAAAAGAAAAGAAAAAAAAAAACAGAGCTTCTGAGAGGGAAGACTGTAAGGTTATGGATGAGCTTCTCTCTCTCTTTCTGTGCGTGTATGTCTCTGTCTCTATCCGTCTCTGTCTGCCACACCATGGGGAATGTTTCACTTGAAATTAATGGCGGCCGCTTCACTGCCCATGTTGCATTTGCGCTGTGTTACATTAGGTAGAATTCATTCATTCTCTGAATGTGTACAAGCTCAGCTCTCTTCAGCCAGGATAGTACATTTAAATAAAAAATAAATAAATAAAACACTGGAAATGTGCTTACAGTATATGAATAACACACTGAAGTGACACTTCAATATTCTCAATAACTACAGGAGGCACAGTTAGTCAGATAATATTCACTGCTGTAGATTCAGTACCTCATCATGTGACAATACAACTCATAACATGCAGGAACAGAGTCATTAGATAATGTTTCTTTTAATGGATTTCCACTACTATGCCTTCCCCTTCTCTTTCTTTGCCTCTGTCTGTTGTTACTAAGAGCCAGAGTCAAACTACCAGCATCCCTCTGTCCCTTCACTCTGCTTTTTGTCTCTGGGATTATTATTATTCAAGTCACACCAAGCAGCTTCTGCATGCCTCTGATCTTTTTGCAGCAATCCCTGTCTACTTCATAATTTTTTTTCCTCTTTCCTACCTGCATTACTTTCTCCTTTTGTTCCTGTAAGCCATACTTTCGACACCATTGTCCATCCTTCATCAGTGTTTGACCTTTTTGACCTGTTCTTGGAGAGAGCAGCGTGTCGGTGGAAAAAGAAGCTTTTATAAAGCTTACATCTGTTCAGGAAGGCAAAAATATTTCTAAACCAATGTTTAGTCATCACCCACTGACTGTCCTGTAAGCTCACAAAATAACCTCCGGAGAGGAAAACAATATGAGCACAATAAATCATGAAACACGCTCGTAAAATAAATCAGGGGTAAAGAAAGAATGTGTTATCCACAGAAGGCGTATTATGCTGTATGACTGGGCTCATAGGTTTAAGCGTTTTACCCGTTCATCCCTTTATCTATCTCATTCCTTCCTTTTTCCATTTGTGATGAGGATCAGACATCGCCGCATTTTCTTAGTTTCTGATGTTTCACTTCATCACTCCCTTGTCCATTTCATTCTGTCTGACATTCTCTTTTGTCTCTCAGCATCTCGTTGCTCTCTTTCCTTATTTGTCTTTGCATTTTACTAAGGAAAGATGTCAAGTGGTAATATATTGCTGCAATAAGCCATTGTGTTTCCCTCCATCCTTCCTTTCATCATTCCACCCTATTCTCTCACTTCATCATCTCTCTGTCTCTTGGAGGTGGAGGTCGAGACTCTTTGTTCATAAGGTGGTGAGATAAAACCACAGTTTATTTCTGACCCGTTCAATGTATTTAATGATAACATTCAGCCACCGATTTATTGTATTTAATGTCCGCCACTGGGGTGATTGATTGCCTCGTATTAATACACAAATAAAACAAAATAAGCAAGAAAGCATCCTTATTTATACTGATGAAAACACAGGCTTGTGTTTGGGAGATAAATAAGTGGAACTCGCTCCTCAAATTACAAAAAAAGTGTAGGTACCCTTGAGCAAAACACCACAACCACCACCACCCCAACTGATAAGGGGCCAAAAAGTAGAAGACTGCTGTTGCACTGAGCTGCTTCAAGGTGAGTGGGCGTTTTGGTTGTATGAATATGAAACAGTGCTACTTAAAAAAAAAGCCTGAATACTTTCCCTTGATAATAAAGTTTAGAAACAAAAGAATCCACAACATAAAAATAACATATTTTCATCATTTTCTCTATTGTGTTTTCACTGATTTACCAAGCAAAAATACGCCGACAGATTTGGTCTGACGGATTCACACTGTAACTAGTCCTATCAGTCAATAAGGAAAATGTGCTAATGAGGTAAACTTGAAGCAAAATATTCTGCCAATAGAGCAGCATGTGACCTTAATGAGGACAGCTATTGAGTATTTGGAGAAATGTGTGCACCATCAACAGCAGCACATAGTGAAATAGATTACATGTTCTTGAAAAGCACCTGATTCATAGCTGTTTTGAATGCTCTTTGTGTTGTTACCTTCAAAAATGAGAATTTAAGCACAGATATCCACCTAGACCCTGGTTCAAGATAAGTTCACCTTAAAACAAGCTGCCACTTTATTGTTTATCCCATGACATGGATACACACACAGCATGAGTCATGGATTACAGCCTTGCTGAGGCGTATAAGAACACATCTCTATCCTCCCACCCAGCTAGCTGGCATAGCCTACTGTTACACATCACAAGAGCCCATGTCAAAACCACAGCAAGGCCTCAAGCTGCCTCATAGCATGTGAATGTGTGTGTGTGTGTTTGCTGCTTACTGATGCTTTAACTGTTTTCACTGCTCACACACTAGCTATCTGTGTTCATCTCAGTGTGCATCCTGTGGATTTTGTGTGTGAGACAGTAATTGCACTTAAACTGAATGCTGGGGTTGGACAGACCCTGACAGGGACTCCTGCTAGTCCTGCCACCAAATCCAAATAAAGTTCATCTGGATTGGTTTCATTTCTTTTGGCACCATGAGGACTAAATGCTATTTTAGCTTCAACCCCACTGAGGAGCACTTCAGTGAAAAATAGCTGCCATGCGTGGTCCAGGTTCAAGTTCAGGTTTTGGCAAGCATCCACCCTGATAAACTCTTCTTGAGCAAAAACACCAAGGCAGTTCCAGCTCCCGTGTGTGCTGCTCTGTGCCTGATTTTGACCGCTGACCTCCTTGCAGAGGAGTGGAGGAGAAAACAGAATTTGTCTGATTATTTTCCTATGGGGTTTTATAAAGAATCACAGTCATCATGATGAATCGCGTCAGCGCAGTTTAAAACCAAAGATGAAAACCTTCGCAATCCCCATTAGCAAATTAGGTGACAATAAAGTATACACACATGTCACCCTAAAAGTGTGCACAGGTGTTGCGCATTTTAGAGGCTCAACTTTTTACTGCACCCGTTGCACACAGCAGTAAAAGCAGTAAATTTAGGCACCATCTGAGGATTTTTTATTTCATTTTTAACTGCCTAATTTTCAACTTTTCAAGGGTATGCATGGAACAGTTTAACAATCAGAGGGTTGCAACACATGAAATGCAATTTTAAAAAGGAGGTGGCATAATGATCAAGGCTATTTGACAACAACAGTACATTCCTTCCTGGTTAATTTTGCCTCCATTTGCCTCCTCTTTTAAAGAGTGTGAAAAGTGACTGAAAACTCACAAAGAGAGAAAGAAAGAAGAAATGTCCATTACTGAAAATGGCAGTGAGCTGAGTTGACTGAGTGACTCTTAGTGATGATGAAATGGAATAAGAAAGAGCTCACCACACACACACACACAACACAATATATATATTAATATATATGACTTCATTATATTTGGTTCAAAGTGTTCAGTGTGGTTTTATATTTTGATCAGTTTGGTTAATTAATGGATTCTCATCTTGACAAGCCTCAAAGTGCTGCTTGATACCAACGCCCTCGTAGTTAAAACAGATTTGGCAGTGCTCCTAAATGATGCTAGAGCTCAAACATGGCTCATCCCATGTTAGCCAACAAGTTGTGTCTGCAGATGAAGATTCAGTCTAATAGTTCACAGACCTTCCAGCCCACCCTGCTGCCAGCCCATCTACCCCACAGCTTCCATGTTGTCGGTGATTAGTGCTGGCCATGTTTGTTGCCAGCTACGATGGCTGGTTACTATGGAGTCCAACAGAGAGAGACATCTGGAGCTGGGTCGCCGGGGCAACATTGCAGTATGGGTCCGGATTGCTGGGGTGAATGCCTTGATCGCGGACCTCGTGAGGAAGTGTGTGTTTGGCCCCATGTCATGGTGTTTAGGAGGGAGTCGGTGTAAAGAGGTGATGACGACTCTCCTTTCTCCTTTCCCCACCTGCCCTCCCATAGATGCCGAGTACCAGAACATAAGGAGAGTGCCAGAGGTCCAGCATGTGGAGAATGCTCATTAGTGTGTTCATCAGAACATTACTTGAGCTGAGTGAAGCTAATTGGTACTCAGACCTTTAAATGGGGTGGATAGTGTCCTTTGGGTGTGTTTTTGGATGAGACAGAAGGAAAAAGAGAAGGAGAGAGGGAATGAGCACTGGATGAGACAGAGAATGATAATGACAAATTTACAACACCTACTGTAGAGTACAACTGTACATTTACTGCCCACAAATGGCCCATCCACCATTTACACCTCACCACACAAACTCCAGGCGCCACATTAAGACATCTGAACTCGCTTCGGGAAGCTATATTTCAAGCTCTCTTCCAGTAAGGCTTGATGAATTGATTTTTATTTTCGACTTAAGAAACCAATATGAACACTTTCTGGAAGGCAAACCTGGAGGACAGTCAGAGCATTACCACCAGATTCCACTACAGCCACTAAGGAAAAGCTCGCAGTGAAATCCTAAAAAGCTGTTGCTCTGCCCGTTGCACCATGTCCGATGGAAGTTTCCAAGCTCACATGTTGCCAGGTGTAAATTCCCGATGGTTGACACAGGTGTTCTTCCTCATGTAGTGGATTTAATTAGTGTGAAATTAAAAGTTGCTCAGAGAACACAGACCTTAGTAAACACTGAGCAGTCCTCCAAGTTGGTGTTACACCTACAGATATCATTCCAGGAATTTAGATTCTAAATATGAATTTAGTTATTTCCCCAAGAAACATGTCTCATAGATTTAAGCAGTTATCTTACAGAATCATAATTACTGCTCGAAGTTGATAATGGTCAAAACCCCAAATCCATGTTAGCATTACAGTTTAATTAGTTGTTTCCTGGCACAAAACATGTCTGTCCAGCAGACTGTTAAGAAATCCATTAATGCGTTTTTGAGACATCATACTGACAGACAGAAAAATCAACCGTGGTAATGTCAAAACATAACCTCTTTGGCAAAAATAATGAAGTTGATATCGGTTGTTCTCAAGTGTACTGGCTCATACAATCAATATCAACCCACAGAGGATATGTTGTCTAATTAAAAACTATGAACTTTTCTTTCATTGTTATTAACTGTTTTCCCAAAATATATATAACAGACAACTCAGGTTCCTGTTTGATTGTAGTGATACTGAAGTCTGTGTGAGTTGGAATTACACTAAAACACATAACATTTTGCCTTATTTAATAAATGTATTTTGGATCCCTTTTGACTATATTTTCTCTCAAAGCAACATTGTTGTGGTGCAAACAATTAAGTCCTACAATATAATTGTTTGTTGATTATTGAGTAGATTGCTCAGGTCTTAGGTATACATAAAATGGAAAATGATGCCATGTCAACATCAGATGAGGGGTAATGTCATTAGGTCAAATGTAGAATGTAGAAGAAACTTTCAATCATAATACGAAAATGTCTTTTTTTATTTAACAAATCATTTAGATCATGACTAAATAAGCATCGATTAAAAAAAACAACAACTCTTCTTAAGGTCATTAATTAAGAGTGACCATTCATCATAACTGACTAACATCAGTAAACTGCCCCACAAATGTCATACATTTTGATTTAAATGAAGCTAAACTCCAATTTGTGCACAGAAATATTTCCAACTAGCCCCTGCATCCTTCAAACCAAAGAGTGCTAAGGAAACATAATTACAGAAATCTCTCATGTGAAATAACTGAAACTGTTAAAAATTTCAACAGAAAATAGTGTGCTCATGTAGGAGTCCATCATTCAACATAAAAAAATTGATGTGAATGAGAATTGAGAAAATTGGTTTTCTGGACCTTTAACCAGTAAAAGTGCAAATGAGGATGCTTTACCTCATTTATTTAGCCTGTTAACCTCTAAACTAGCTGCACAGACTTAACTGCCCTTCATGCTGTTGTTTCTTGTTGTTTATTTTTGCTGTTGCTGCACTAACACACGTTTCCCAAAGGAATCATCAGGAGTACCATCTGATTAGTGTCAGTCCTAATAGTGTGCAGAAAACCTAAAGGAGCCCATATGGAGTGATAAATTACAGGGCTCTTATTTTCTTAAAAGTGGTCCATAATGGAATACTTCACTCTTTATCCTGGGAACACCTATGGTACTCCTTAATAAATGAACCACTTGTGATCTACTTGAATTGCCTATCCAGACACAAAAGGAGCCTCTAAGGAGGACATTCCTCTCTCAGCACAAGATAAAACCTGGCGCTATGCATTTGACATCTGCAGGTCAAACGAGGAGAGAAGGACGAGAGGAGGGAGTACAGGGAATAGAGCAGGGAGGACCGGGACAGGAGGAGAGGAGATGAGAGTGAGGAGAGGAGGAGATTAGACAGCTTAAGGTCTTAAGACTGGCGTCTGAGGAGGTGAGGTCATCTCAAGAGTTGCAGGGCGAGGGGAGACAGAAAGAGAGGGAGAGAGAGAGAGAGAGAGAGAGAGAGTGTGGGGAGGAGGAGTGTGAACGGGAATCCATTATGGCATCCAGTGAGCCTACTCTCTTCACTCCTGCCTCCTGGACTCACTACCATGTCCCCTGACACACTCTCACTCTCTCTCACACACACACACCTCAACACACTCCCATATTGTAACTTTCCCTGAGGATTCAGTAGACCAATTCTCTGTATTGATTTCGATGGAGACCCAAGCAGGCTGCCGCGAAAGACTTACTTTAGACCAAGTGGACCTAAGCTTTAACACAGAGAGACATGCCAAACCATACTCTATGTGTGTGTGTGTGCGTGCATGCGTGCGTGTGTGTGTGTCAGTGTTAAGAAACAGAGAAAAGGGAAGAAAAGAAGAAAATGAGGCCATCAGTTGCTTCGTTCATGTGTGTACCTGTCGGCGCATTTGAGTGCACGTGTGTTTTCTCTCCCGACACACAGCGACAATTGTATTAAAGTAGAAGTGGGACCCAGCAGTGTCTCTGTGTTAAGTGAAGTCAGTGCCATTTAAACAGGCAGATGTGACATTTGATACCGGGGGAAGGGGGAGGGGGGCACAAGTAGGCAAACAGACACACACTCGCAAGCTTACCACAACACATACTGCAGACAGGAGTATTTGCACATTTACAAATGTGACATTTGAGCTGAGGGTGAGGAATAAATGGAAACAGTTACAAACTACAAGTGAAATATTCCTCCACATAGGTGGCATGGAAATATCTGCAACACAATACAGATTTTTTAAATAGATACGCATCTATTTTTGGATGTTTAAAAAAAAGAAGAAACAAAGGCATTTCTTTAGCGGCTGGAGAGAGCCGCAAATTCATCCATCACTTTCCACAGTCGTGATGTGCTTGGACATGTGAGGTTTCTAACTAATGGGCTGGTAACTAATGCAAATGCAGAGCGTGTTCATTGGTTTCCACAACATAAACCCAGAATGTGTGAGCTTAGGTTGAACTCTTTCAAGTGTGAAACAAAGCATTTCCAGGGAGGACAGCATTGAGATTGTGCAAAGTTACATAGAAATCATTCAGTGGGAAATAATAAAGAATAAAATCATATGAAAATAACTGAACTTTCAGGATAAACAGTACACCATCAAAAGATTTAGCTCATTCAGTCCACACGATCTCATCTTCGGTCACCCACGTTAATGCAATAACCTAAGCCTTATGGGCTGCTTATGACACATGCAAAGAAGACCAAAAGAGCACATACTTTGTTTCAGAGTAGTTTCTCTTTTCAAGCTGCTGGAGACAGAGGCTAAAATCTGCATGGGTGTATTGGCCCTCATACTTTCCTCCTCAGGGCCCAGCTGAGTCACACAGCACTAACCCTGAGATCTCAACAAATTTGCTGCTTGACAAAACACCGCAGCTTACCGTCTCTCTAAGGGCACAGCTGCCTGTTTACCTCATATGCCAAAAATGATACACTGTAGAAGTGGATTCATGTCTGCCTTAACACATTTCTTCACACGCAAACATACTCCCCTGACCTTTTCTCCCGAGACTCTACTTTGAGCATTGTCCCAGACAGACGTGATAAGTCGGTTCACAGTCAGCCACGTGGTCATAACATGGAGATACTACTTACTCGCGTACTCACGGATAATGATATGAGTCATATTTAGTCATCCGCACTCATTTGGTTTTGGCATAGGTAAAATTTAATTACGTCACTCACACATACATACGCGTGCACACACACCTGAGTGCCATATGGTGGCACAGTGAAGTCAGTGGTTACAGTGAGTTACATCAGAAAGGTAAGCCAAACCAGTGAGCCAGCTGGACTGAAAACAAACACTGACTTCATATTGTGAGATGCTGCCAAATGATAAACTGAATCATACAAAGGGTAAATAATTTCAGCCCAGGAAACGAATGGATTAAACAGGCACCCTTTAGCCATATTTTTAACATATAAGATAGACACCAGCATATAAGCATCAATGCAGTGCTAAACTTTGAGCCATTTTAAATCACTTTTCAGTCATAACTCAGCTGGGGTGCATGATGGTGGCAGATATGGGATGAGGAACATCTGATCATATGAAGATATGGGCTTCAAAGGCAAACCATACTAAGCTAAGGACAGGAAATGTTTGTTTGTTGTCTCATTGTGGGAGTTATTTGATTGAATATCAGCTCAGACTGGGGACATGAAAGAAAAAAGAGTTTGTCCTTACCCTATTTTCAAATCCAGAATCTCTGTAGTGACTTTATGTGGCCCCTAAAGTGGTTCACTGACTTTTCAGTGTCCTTTCCTAATATTCCTCGGCATGGTTCCATAATGATACCTATTTTTTTTCAACACCTGACCTGGCTAAATTCCCTCAGCAGATCAAAACACTCAGCTTTGCCCATCTCCTCTTCTATCTTTTCTTGCACATTTTCAAGTAACCTTTACTTGTCCTCACACTGCAGGTCTTCCGAACGTAAAAGAAAGAGTGCAGTTGTCCCCTTTTACATGACTGGTCTGACTTTAGCACAGGCTGTAACCCAGTCTAATGAACCTACAATATGACGCCACTGTTAAGCATGACAGATGATAAGAAGGGAAGCAGTTGTATTAATATAACATTAAAGACAATATGCTAAACTGAAGAGGAGCTGCCAGCAGCTGGCAGTCATTAGCCATTTTAATCATTCAAAAAGATGATTTGGTAAAAAGAAATTTTCTGTCAGCCTAACAACATACTCACTCATAATCATTCAATAAGCCAGCTCACTGAGCATAAAATGAATTTAGTAATCATTGTGGTATAAAGTATGTTCATGTACTGTGTGAGCAAACACATACTGTAGACCAGCGGTTCTTAAAAAGATTTTAAACCACAGCATCCCTTTTCTCTATTTTTTCCAGTGTGCAATCTAATGTCAGCTCTTTGGACAAGCACAGGTTTGGCCAAAGCACAAAGTTTGACCATGGAATGTTATTAAAATTGCACAGTAAATAAACAATGAAAGGAACAAATCTTGAGGAGGGGTTGCAGGAAGCACTGCTTAAACCAGAGGTTCTCAAACTGAGAGTTGCAACAGTGAGGCAAAGATTCTGCATGAGGTGAAAGGGACGTTTAGTTTTGTTTACCAATGTAGTCAGCAGTTGCGGCAGCAGCAGTGTTACTGACACAGAGCTCATGGGGCAATTAAGGTACATGAAAAAACTTACTGCCCAAATGCGGCAATTTATGTCAAAGGAGGAATCATAACTCAGTCAAATCTGAACACATGCATAACACATATTTTTAGCGTCAGTGTGACTTAAACTTTCTAAAGATATCACCATCTCTGATGTCCATTGCAAATAAGCCTACAAAGCACATTTAGAAATCATAGAAAAAAGACGCTCCTTAAGCCTCCAGAACTTCATCATGACATTTTTAAGTTTTCCACACTATCAAAGCAATGCAGTCATAGTTGTCTCTACATACATAGGTACACTGCAAACAGGAACTGCTAATAGGTAATTCGGCATGCTTTTAATAATGCCATTTTCCAAAATGTAAACATATATAGACTGAAAATAGGGTACAAATTGTAGCAGCATTACTCACTGAACCTATAGGAACATTATACTTCCTGTTTCCATCCTTCAAAGCATTCGAGTGTAGTTCCAAAACTCAGAGCATGATTATATACAAAATGGAAGTAAGACAAAAAATAATAATAGGACTAACAGAATATCTACTTTTTTAATGTTACACCATCAGTAATATTTTGACATTACTGAGGCTTAGTAATGTCAAAACTTCAGTCCCATCAAATTAATTTTAAAGGAGATGGATTAATGGATCCTAATGTCTCTGGAGTTCTTCTGATGTCTGAATACACCAGAACATTATTTTAATTATGATTGTAAGTGCAGATCAAACAGTATTGTTTTGTGATCTCTGGACAGCTCACAATAATTATTGACTCATGTATGTGAAAATGTGAAGAAAAACTGATAAAAAGTAAAAACAGCTGAGTTGTGGCATCAAATGCAGCTTTAAAATGAACACCAACCATACTCAACTAGCATGTCACGTTTCAGCTAGGCGCCTTGAAACAAGTGAGCCGGAGTGAGCTGTCAGGTGAGGGCTGTCATTCATTTTCTGAGACACCCCGCATTGATCATGACAGCCAGTGAATGTCCACCTTCACCTTGGGGACAACCAATCATATGTTCTTCCCTGAGTCATAAAGGTGGGGGGTGGGGTATGGGGGGTTCTGAAAAGCCAGGCATCAATAAAGCCATGAGGGGACCTCGGGGTGAATGAGTTTAGTGGTGATTAATGAGATGGCCTCTTAATGGGATACTGACACACTATTGGCTGAGCATCAGACAGAAAATCACCAATCACAGTGCTGGACTGTGGGTACTCAGTCTCATCTGCCCCCTTGATAAGAAGCAGGTGAGTCAGAAAGATAGAGTGGCGGAGATCGAGTGAACATAACTGAAGCATTAAGTGAGAAAATAAGTGGAAAACGGAGGAAACAGAAACAATAAGAGCTTGAGCTATGAGCGTGGCGCCACGTAATAGTGAGAAATGCAGGAAATAAAACAATTCAAATGATGCAAGACGTCCTCTCAACCGCTGCGCTCTGTCTCTCAATAAACACACACACACACATTCACACAGCAGTACTGACAGCTGGTATGAGACTGACTAATCTGACTATCAACATCTGCATTCTTCTGCCTACATTTCTTTCTCAACTCTTACTGTTCTGCTGTGTTGTGTGTGTGTGTTTGTGTATGTGTGTGACAGTGTTGTGTACACACTTTCCTAATTTGACCTGAAAGAGAGCCAATTAGTTCATATGTGCAGTCTGTGTATTTGTGTATAAAATGAATAAATTATAAAACACATTTGAGTGTGAAGTGTACATACAGTAGGGGTGTGTGTGTGTGTGTGTGTGTGTGTACTCCCTATGTAACTGACTGTGGTGTTCTATTCCATTTGAAGCTGTTTATGCTGCCTGGTTAAAGTTTGATGAGACCTCTGCTAGTAAATGAACACAGTTAGGAATTTGGAGAGAGACGCATTGCGGAAAATACATCAAGTTTGTGTGTGTGTAAGAGAGAGAGAGAGAGAGATTGTGTGTGTGTCTGCCATGCTGTCAAAATTTGCTCCAGCCACAGCCACACTGAACACAGTTTGTTTGTCAGTATGCAACGAGTATGTTACATGCTTCCAGGCACAAGCAGTCGTGGCTGCCTGTGATCTGTGTGCGCACACGTGCTTCATCTATGAACCCAGCCTACATAGTGTGTTTGTGTGTGTCCATGGCGGAAATGAGAGCGTGTGAGATTGGCATGTAATTATCAGAGTGTCAGCTCAGTGATATTCTGCTGGGTCATTCATCCTCTGACTGTCACCGCTCCACACCCTCTAGGACTCACTATTCTGTGAGTTAGTGAAAGTGTATGTGTGAGTATCAGTGTGTGTTTGTGTGTGTGTGTATGTGTGTGTGTCATACATGCCTTCACTCTTAAAGTGAGAAGGAGAAAGTGCAGAAATTCTAAACAACAAACATCATGGGTGAAGTCCAGCATTACTTCAAAGCTGTCTGCTCCATGCTGGGGTGAAAACTAACATTCGCTGTAGTTGCTCTTAATTCGCATTAGGACTTAAATTTGACAAAGTCTGTGAAGCCACATCACACTGAATAAGAAATGATGTAAAATCCTTAGGCAAACATGCACCAGCATAAAAGACAGATCCATTACAGTTACAGAAAAGCATTAAGCTGTGTTTCTTTCTTACAAAGTCCATATTTTTATGTAACTTACATTAACTTAATACTGATCATGTGGAATTATGAAGGCAAAAAAGGTTTACTAAAGTCAAAAATAAGGAGGTGGGCAAACTGAGTCTTGAAATACTTCTCATATCCATGTGAAATTAACCTACATTTATTCAAGGTAAACTTTGTCCTTGACTCCAGTCATGTTTATCACTGTTGTACAAAGAGAAGTTTTTAGTTTTACGTTCACCGTCTAAGACCATCCCCATAAATCGTAAAACTAAAGTGGATGAAACTGGATGTAGCCCAAAAGCTTCCAACGTTTTAGACAAATGAACCCAAAAGTGGCTGCCAGAATGAATACCACCTTATTAGTATTTTGATGCAGTGCTTCCAAGAGCTTCCATTATTACTACTCCATTCCTAAAAGCTATCATTATTGCTGTTATAATCAGGTCAAAGGGACATGCAGTCTAATTCAATGGTTTTCTATGTTAGTCATGTGGTTTAATTGGCAAGAGTGTATCCCCAAAGAATACTGTATGTTGCTCTCCATTTATCAGTGCTCTAACTGCATTCTCAGAAGACATACAACTGTGATATCTCCTCTGGAAAACATTTTTTCCATTTTTCTTCTTTTTCACCCCTTGACCTCCCTCCTTCATTTCACTCTTAAAGCACAGAGTTCCTCCCACAGTTTAGGATTCCATGGTTGGTTGAGCTGACATGCTACACTATATACAGCCCATGCCACTGTTTGGAAAGCTAACAGTTCCTCTCAATTTTCATCCTCTCTGTGCTGCCACTCAACGACTATCATAAAATATAGCAAAAAGACCTTTTATGGAGGGCGTGAAAGTGCAAACTACACTGAATCTCATTCTGTCATCCATTCAGTCTGAGAGTAAGATTGAAAAAGATTTGTGTTCAATTTATGTCTGAAGTTGAAGGCATCTTGCTGTGTTCTTTACCATGCAGTTAAAATAACACAGACTGAATTTAGTGTCACACAAAGCAATGCATATATCTGACCCTGCAGACTTTCTGACAATAAAACCTGCGCTACTGCTGTTTGGTGCGATGCTACCCAAAGCACGCATCAGCAACTCAACCATCTCAAATTGTCAATATCAGGAATGCAAGAATGTCATAGAGGTGCATGAATAATTAAAGCGTATTGGGAAGTATTAGATGGAATCAGCTCTTCTGTTGCTGACAGATATGCAATAATGACAAAGTAATCATGATGGATATGACTGCTGAATCATGCATCTAACCATGTGGCAAACAAGAATGCTGCTGAAAAAGGGGAAAAGAAGTTGTTTGTTGCTATGTCTACCACATCCACTCTGTTTTCTACAAACAGCTTTTATTTGTGTGGCAAATAGTCATTAAATGTTCATAAAACATGTAATCACACTTTAACTCTAATCAACACATATGAGGAAATAATAAAAGTTGTGTACATCCACATGAATGCTGCACTCATTGTAATGTACTTTTTATGTACTGAACAATCAGCCAGCTTGTGTGCTATCAGGCTTTGTGAACCATGAAGAATAAGTAATTACATAAAACTAAATGGAATCAGATCTTTATTGTTGACTCTGAAGCATCCCTGTGGTCACATCGGAGAGACGGATGTGTTTATTGATGTGTCATACAAGCGTTATTAGATCAGTCGGAACCCCATCAGGCATCATGAAAAATAAATACAAAGCAATTAAGCAGAAACAAAATGAAACAAACGGCTTTCTCATGTCGATGTCACAGCAACATATCTAGGGCTTCACAGCTGCTAGAGAGGCTTGTGTTTGTAAATGCACTGCCACGCTTTGTGAACAATCAAGCAGAATTAATCTGAGATTGAAAAATAATATGTTCTTTTATACAGGCTACAGCAGCAATACAAATATGATCAGTTTGCTCAATATCCTAATTTGTCTATATGACAAAAACATCCCATCAACATAAATGCTACTGAGGTCCTTGAACAATAGTGCCCAATTAAGCAAAAATGAAAAGCAATCAGCTTTCTTTTTTATACATCATCATTTTCTTGAGCTGATGTATTAACTGGTGTTTCAAATGTCTATTAGTCACACAAAGAGAGATTGCTATCACGCTCGATGAACAGTAAAGCACAACTAAGCAGAAATGCAGCAAAGGAACGACTCAGTTATTTAACTTTATGGTCCTGCAGCTTGATTAGTCTTTGGTGTTAAACATGGTGGGATCTTCTTTTTCAAATATGGCTCCGGTGATACATGAAACAAATACAGAGGGTGAATACAAGCAGCTGCTGATGTGACAAAAACTTAGTGAATGTCTCAGTATAAATAAATTGTTCTAATTACTTATAGGAACTGGTCAAACTTAAATGCAAGTACTGTTCACAAAATGTGAATATGGAGAACTCACCATAGTTCTTCATGTTTATTGCCATAACCATATAGCTACAGTTTGAACACTTATATTCAATTTTCCATTTGAAAGAAATAAAAACAAACATTTTTTTCCCATTTGCAGTTGCAGATGGTGATACATGCACAACTCATTACTGATTACTGAGTCTAACTACTGGCTTTATTGAAAGGATTGAAGATGTCAACAGACTGTCCTCCCAAGAAAAACAGACTTATGTTTACGTCCTCTAGGTGCCATAGTAATTTTTAACCATGATCATGATTGTTTCCCTAACCTAAACCATGATCTTTCCCTGAACCTAACCAATTTGTTTTTCTTCCAAAACCTAACCAAACTAGTGCTGTCATATGATAAAGCTGATTTATTTTTCAGCTGTGGTTTGTAATGGTCTTGGAGGGTGCAGACAAATGATATTGTCCTGCTGGTGGGGGTGTTAGATCAGAGAATGCTTCTATACGTTGCGCTGGAGTGCAGGAACCAAGAGCATATTTTGTCATTTAATTTCGAGGACCTTTTTTTTATGCCCCCATTTCTTTTCTACTTTAAATCTGTCAAGGTGCAGTAGGAAAACAGCCATGCTGATCACTGTAGTATGGTTCTGTTGGCTGGGAGTCTGCCTTTTGAAGTTTTTGCTCCAGATGCTTCAATCTGAGAAATATACAGCCATTAAATTAGATCACAGAATTGTGCGTAGATGTAATTTTATCATGTGAACTGTTGCTCTCACCTACCTGGGTATAAATCGTCAAGAAAGGCAACTAAAATGGCCTACTGGTCTATCATAGAGTTCAAGAATGAACAAAGCAGCCCATGCTTTTCATTACAATGGATGTATGTGTGAAAATGGAGAAAGGTTTTACCATGTCATTGATTTTTCAGTCTGTCATTAACTGTATGGCTTCATTGCTACTGGAAACAACCTTGAGGTGTTCTCAAAAGCTTTCTTGGCACTCTGTGGCTGGCATTCACTCTTGATGGCAATGTGGTGTTCCTTTGGAGAAAATTCTAAAAAAGAATGAACAGTTTATCTACTGTAACAATGTTAATGCTTTTGAAATAAGCTACCAAGTGCCTTCACTATGATCTCATTTGTTTGGAGTAATTATAGCAAGGTATCACAGTTAATTAGAAAATGTGATGTTCAGAAATGCTTAGAAAATCTGGTTAATGTTCCCTGTGGTGCTACATTTCTGGCATCCGCAATACATTACTGATGATTTGGCTCGGGCTCCTGGGATGGCAAAGCATTCTGCAGACATGAGAGATGATGTCAGCCGTACATTACATGCAATAAATTACAAATTCACAAAATAAGAGAGGAAATTGATACCTAAAAGACAGCAGCGATTTTTCCAACAGCAGCTTAATGAATATACCCTGCCCATTTCTTTTCTACCTGCATGCTCACAATATTGTATAAAGGCCAGTGAGTGGGAGTAAGTAAATAATAAATGTATACTGCAACTGCAGTACTCCTCACACACACAGACACATGCACACTTAGCACATACTGTATATCCGAATAAGCTGCAAGATAAGTGAGTCTTTGAGGATGTAGTTTATTCAGCTGGCCCCTTCAATACAAAGACCTCATAGGGAGAAGTCTCAAAAAAAAAAAAAAAAAGAAATGAGGAAGGACAAAGAAACCAAGAACAGAGAGAGAGAGAGAAACCACACATCAGACTCCACTAGTCTTTTCAAAGCTTGTCCAAGGCTAGAATAAAACAGACAATACTGTCCATTTCACCGGGGGAATGTTCCTGTCATTAGAGCAGTGATAATGACATGGGGATGTTCACTGAAGCTAATGTTTTTACTTACTGTAAGTCACTGTGGCTACCAGTGCCAGCTAAATAGCCAAAATATTAAATGTAATTACTCAGATTTGTGGCACTGCACTTGAGGCATGAGGAGGCTGTATTTAGAGCACAGAAGAACTGACCCTCTTCATGGAGATGCAGAGCAGTAGAAAAGATATCTATTGGATTTATTTTTGCTTTACTTAAAACACAATGAATGAAATGACAGTGAAGAAACATCTTATGTGGCCAGTCAGTATTTTAAAGGGTACAGATATACTCATTGGTGCTGTTGCTTTTGAATTGTTTCCTGTTCATTATCATCATCCATATTTTTCAACCTTGTTCTTCTCTGAATATCCTCATGGTTCCCATTATTGAAAATGAGTAAAACATAGCACAGTTGCAATTGCATTAAGGCCCAGTGGTGACCGTAAGTGGTGCTTCTGTCAGGCCAATCTGTTTTTTTTTCCCAGCCAAATCAAATTTTTGTTTATGTTTTTTTATGTGGTGCTGAACAATTTTTCTGTTCAAGTTATGTCATTTCACGTGCTCCAAAGTTCTCTGAATAACTGGAAATAAATAATTTCTCTGGATGTATGTAGTGCTTAGACCTAAGCATGCATGCCCACACACTCACACTCTCTCCTCATAGAGCCATTATCAAGGAAGCCTTAGATAAGATGTTAGCTTAGTGATATATGCTAATTGTCTACTTGAATGCTGTGAATGCTGAACTGATGGTGATCGCTATAAAGCAAGAGGGGGGTGAAAAAAGGACTGCAAACACGTACACATGTGCACACAGGCCATACACTTAAGTGAAAGACTGTTTTTGAATGCGTGTGAATAGCAGTGACTCATTTCTCCATTACAAACTTTCACGTCAGTAGATTAGTGAGGCCACACACAGAGCTATTCCTTATCGCATTTATTCAGATTACATAATTGCCTGTTGGAAAAGTGACAGCAGATGAAGGGAAAGAAGCGAGACGGGGGAAAGAGAAGGGGAGAAAAAGAGCAGGTGGAGGGGCATAGAGGGAGGACAGGTGGAGGATATGCAAAAGGTGATCTTTCTCCGCTTCTTTGAGTCTTCTCATCACTCGCTGCACTCTCTCTCTCTCTGCTATCCCTCCTCTCCTTCTCTGCATCCCATCTCTCTCTCAATTAACACTACTGCAGTCACTCTCTCTCTCAGCTTATGCTCTACTCGCCCTCCCCCTCCTCCCTGTTACCTCTCCTCTGTTCTCCTCTCTTCGCGTCCTTTTCCTCTCCTCCCCTCTGTTCACCTCTCTTCGATTCTTCCCTTCTCATCACCTCTCCTCCCAGTTTGTCTCATCTAATCTCCTTTCATCTCTCCTCTCCTTCTCCCTTTCCCCTCACCTCTCACTGCAATTAATGACAAGCTTGGCAGCAGGAATTATTTTGTATCCGGATTAATCAACCTGACTTCAGGATATTTTTAGTCAAATTACCTTTATGTACTAGATCATTTTGCTAATCTTAATGAATTAATCACAACACATGTAAGCACTTGAAAGCATCAACAAAGAAACAGAAATTCATCTGAGCTGCTGAATATTGTTACGATCAAAGAGGAGGAAGCAGATTGTTCAGTTCTGACAAGAACTCAGAGCATTCACATAGAAATCCCAGCAAAGAGCAAAGTTTACAGTCATCTTTCTGTCTTTATGTCTATGCATTCTTACTAAATGATGACTTGTATTTTAGAATGTTTGTCATCACAGGGCCTGATTTTCATTTGAGCAAAACTCATACTACTATTCTGTGATGCTATGGTATTTATATAATAATGCTGCTGGAGTCAGTGATGGTGGCTTGTGTAGGGTTCACATTAAACCATCTTAGGTTGTTGGTCAAATTTTGATTCTCTACAACGTTCCTAAATGGCTAATTTACACACCACCACCAGTCCATCCATCTTCCCATGAGCTGTAGTGACCCAAACAGAGCATGCATTTACTTGCATATTTCAGATTTAGAGTCATAATTTAAGCAATACAAAGTGACTGTGAATTTAATTTATCATTGAAAAGTAACTTTAAAAAATGACTTTTAAACATTGTAAACAAAGAAACAAAAAACTGGTCTTGGTTAGATTCATAGTCAGGGTGGATTACAAATCCCTTGTCAGTTTCCTCTCCTCCCCTCTCCTCTCCCCCCATTTCTTCTCTCCCTTCACCTAATTTTACCTCCTCCTCCAGTCTCCTGTTTTTGTCCCACCTCTCATCATCATCATCATTCTCCTCTACACCTCCTTCTACACATTTACATGAATAAAATCACAGTGGAAAAAGGCAAAAATCCTGAATGACCTTTTGATATATTCGGCCAGGTCTGGCTTCCTGCTCTAAAAGTCAAAATGGAAGGGAGGAAAGGGAGGGAGAACGAGAGGGAGGGGAGTTATTACTTGTTCACAGTATACTCTTTTCAGAGAAGCTGAGCTATGAGCTCCGCCATCCTCAGACCGTCCTCTTCACTTTCTCCTGCTTCCCCCCATTCTCGGTCTTGTTCAGCAACCCTCTGTATAATCAATAGAAGAGTTCTTACTGGAGATCTCATTGACGTACTGAGACCCACTCTGCTCATCAATAGAAACAATGATCACTGGGAGAGAGAGAGAGAGATGGAGCGAGAGAAACACAGAACGCACTCTCTACAATCTCCATGTTTTCTTCAGCACATCCTGTACTTGCTTTTGAAAAATAGCTTAAATATAACTAATTGCCTGCTCTGCCCTGAGTTACATTTATACACACTATTGACTGACAACAGTACTGCACCAAGGCCAGGATGGAAGTTTCTAATTGACTGCCCCAGCCAGAAGAGGGAAATATAGTGTCCTCATTATGTGTCTCTGATGCTGGACTAATGGAGATGGTGCAGAAAGATGACGGCAAAGGGGTCCTATAAGATTATGTCACTGCTAGAAATCAAATGGATAGCAAAATTATATAATCCCAATTAAGCAGATTGATAATTCTACCATTGACATTATAACCCCTATCCTGGCAGTTCAGGCTGCACAATTTTTAAAGGGACACTTTGTATTTACGTTAAAACAAAGATAATTTCAGTCCTGAGTGCATTTATTTCCTTTTTTTCCCTGATGTGATCAATGTGATCTCTTGTCCCTGGGGCAACCTAATTGGTCAACAACCATTAGACAGCCATGGAGCGCTCACGGTAGACAATTGGAAAGGGTTGTGGGTATTTCAATTGTTCAGTTTGTCAATACTTTAAAATTAATGAGTTGAATTAGCTCACCGATGAAAATGAGCTAGATGGTCTGATTAGACTAAAATCCATCCATTCATGATCTGATGCTGCTTATATTATGGACAAAGACACTAGTTACTGTATCTGCAGCAAGTATGTTTAATCAACTACAGCTTCAACAAGTTCACATATTCACATTTTTCCCTGATAAATAAATAACTAACATTATGTTACATTTGAATGTGCTACTTCATCTACGAAGACACCTGGACCTGTTAAATAGGTAACACATTTAAACTTACACCCTTATAGCAGGAATGTATGGCAAACCAAAAACACTGAGATATGATTGGCTTATGGTCTGAGATGAGATATAAATGTAGAGATGTAGATACTGGAGGTTCCATATCACTGACCTGTAAGAATTAAGTAATGGCTTTAAAACATTAAGCAGTTAATTCTGTGGTTGACTGTTTTGGTAACATCAGTTAAATCTACAGTCTTGATTTACTGTCTGACAGCCTGAATGAAATAGGCTGTAAACAAAACAAAACAAAAAGTTTATCATAGGCAGATCACTTGTTAAAATCTCCAAACTACTAAGGAAATCCAGCTCAGCTCAATGAAACATAAGATGCTCCCTCTTCAGCTACAATGCTTCTGAACAAGGTACTGGCCCTGAACATCTCCCTGTGCAGCTGCAATTTTGTGTGGTACAATATGTACACACTCTGCTTCTTTAGTAAAAATGTAACACACATGTGCAAAAGGATAAGAGGGTTTCAAAAAGGCCCTCATGGAGAATATTGGAAGCACATTGTTTAAGGAGATGAAGAATATTTACTAGAGCATCTCATGTATTAAAATCAATAAAAGCACACAGAGCAAAACAAATATAAGTGATTGAAATATGCAGCTAGATGAGGGAAACGTGTTTCAAGCCTCTTCAGTGCAGCTTGATGAGGAGCACTGACTTTAAAATCAGCCTCTCATGTTTTTTCTGCCGTGCTTTATGTTCATTTCTGCAGATCAATAGAGGCTTTAAATATCAATAAATAATATCAATGTACGTCCAAACCTATTTTGTCCAACAGGTTTTATAAGTGAACACACACAAACACACACACACACACACACACACACACACACACACAACAACAACAGTATAGACTTTCTATGCACAGCTCTGCATGTGTGTAAATGAAAAGTTTAACCAAGAGCACTTTCCCCAGTGTCTGGTGTACAAAGAAATAGAAAGCCTACATCAATATTTAGTGCGAAGGTGCATGAGTGCCACATCACTCACTCACTCACACACACACACACACACACACACACACACACACACACACACACACACACACACACACACACACTCTCCAGATCTGTATACAGCGTAGCCAGTTGTCACCAGCAGACTGTAAAATAATAGGCTGAAGATGAAACCGTTTCCAACAAAAACTGTGTGGCTTTATGTGTGTGTGTGTGTGAGTGTGTGTGTGTGTTTGTACTTTATGTCTGAATACCCTGTAGAGGCCAAGGCATTTGCCCAGTCCACTGCTCTTTCTTCCAGTCTGGCAGGCAGACAAGGGAAAGTGAAAGAGATAAGTTGAAAGGAGAAGTTCCTGGAGTCAGCGTACGGGCAGGATGTGGTCTGATTGAGATAGACACTGACTGATTGCTATTTGGACTCCACTTACATCATCAAGCCGGTCTCTGTCTCCACCAGGTCTGGGGTCAATTCAATCAATGTAAAATAGAAATCAATTTAAAGTGCAACCATGAACTGATTACATTTTGTAAATAGCGTGCCTTTATAGTCCAATATACAGCCATGACAGCTGAAAAAGTGGGAGTTACGAAGTTAAGTAAGTTAAGTTCTGTAAACTGTCATTTCAGACGGACTCCACAACCTTGTTAAATGTTATGATTCTGGCCCTGTTTCTCTCATTTAATGGGTATTTATTGGAGTGTGAATGAATTATAGCAACAAAGCGAGTGATTTGAGCTCAAGTTACCACATGAAGCCAGGTTTTAAGCATATGTCTGACAGATATGATTACCATCACAGTTCTGTAACCAGCTGTTGGGTCGCAGATGCATTTGAGACTAAGGATTGACTCAATACAGGGTAAGGATACAGTCCGGAGTATTGGAAAATAAATTAATTTTTATTTGACAATGTTTATGTGAGATGAATGCATGTGTGTGACTGGCAGGTTTTACTACTGTAAGATAAGTCTTGGCAGAACAGGCAACCGTGGTGTGTTGTTACCAGCTAAACTGTGAAAAGAACCAGGATGAGTAACTGAGCCCACGGGTGCTGTTGTGCTCAGTGACGGGTGAAAGACTATAATCTGCGACACACGCACATATACTACGACATAGACACATGTACAATCTCAGACACACAAAGCATATCAAACCTAGAAACACTCAAAGTAAACACCTCACAAACACACAAGTAGGCACACAAACACACACATCATAGTAATATGAATAAAATGCACAAAACATGCACAAAACATATTTACAAATATGTTTTGTGCACATGTGGAGGTCACATTATTTTACACCCACTCACAGAAACACGTAGATACATGAAGACAAACACACAAAACTGAGGACACACTGAAAACTGTGCACTGCTAAAATACAAATTCACCCACATACCCGTAGAGTTCACAAGCACTCCCACACATGAAGGGATAGTACTATGGGGGGCTTTGCCCGTCTGTTGTCCCCCTACAGAGCAGATCAATGCACAGCTTCCATGTCTTTCATCGGCTCAGACAAAAAAAAACACACCCACATAAAGTCAAGTCACACTACAGGAAAGAGACTGACAGTAGGTAGGGAAAGAGAAAGACAGAGAGAGAGAGAGAGTACTAATAGTAGTCACTTTTGATTCATCTAGTTTTGGCCCTCTTATATATTGACTGTGTGAGCCCTGTGTGTGCATTTATGTGAAGTTGGTGAAGAAAATGATGCACATTAAAGGGTAACTCCACTGATCTAACACATCAAAGTGTGCAGGTCTTTAGGAGTAAAGACTGCTACATATGTGAAAAAGGTTGTATAAATCCTTTTGTGGCCCCAGAAGGAGTGAGTTTATCAGACCTCTGTAACTTTGCTTAAGGCTAACAGCTTGAGGCTACATTAGCCACAGCTAGCATAACACACCCAGATCTCTGACATAAATCAGTGGTTGAGCTGCATCGTGGGTAATGTAGGTGGCAGGTTTTGAGAAGGAAGAAGAATGCATGAAATAAAAAAAAGACTGACTCTAAGGCAATTTTGATAACAGTCCATTGTGAGTCTGACTACATTGTAGGAGTGCAAAATCAGTGGAGTATTTCTTAACAGTTTTATCTTTGCTATTCTGTAGTGCAATTAAATGAAACCTATCCATCTATAATAGTTAGCCTCTAGCCTAAAAGTATTTGCATTTTTAGGATGACACCAATACTCATATATAAGACATAAAAACAAAAAAACACTTTTACAACAGTAACATTTAGAAAAATACACTTCATGTCAGTGCAGGTCAAACATATCTTTGCTGTTTTTATACTTCTGGGAATATTAAAGTATAAAGGGTATAGATAGATGTTTCTGTACTGCAGTTTATGATGTAACATACATTCCAATACCAGTGTCTCTATCAGCCATGCTAATCTTCTATTGTTTCTCACATTTTTTCACAACCAAAAGTGAACATTTTGCCTTTCGAGTTTGCTTTCTTGTAAACATCCCATTCCATTCCAGGTTTTTAAGTGACATTTAAGTGCTGTGTGTCTGGTGTCAAGTGCGCAGGTACTTTTTCTGACTTGTTTGAAATAAATAACACTGGCTGAACAGACTAAGGAAAGAAGGCCACCTAGAGCCATCAGTAGAAAATCAAATCATCATAAAAAGTCATCACAGCACTGAAAACATGATTTGACTGACAGTTGACACACACATTGTAAACACCAGCTCTGTCTTCTCTTATTTCCCTATCTTTCTTTTCATCTCTTCCTCCTCCTCTTCTCCTCTCCAGTGGAGCATATGTGTGTGTGTGAAAGTTTGTATGGGAGGAGGGCCTTGCTACTGTTTTCACAGGGAGATGGCGAGAGGCCAGAGTGTGGGAGGGATGGAGAGATGGAAGATGGAGATTGCAATGCAGGGATGGAGGGAGCTTTACAAGTTGGAGAGAATGTTGGGAGCTTAGAAACAGCAGTATAAGTTAGGTGATTGATTTTAATTTAAGCTTTACTGCATACTTTCCCTGATTCCCAGCTTCTATGAAGTCTTCCTGCTCTAGAGGGACTACTTCCTTCCAGTATAGAGAGACGTTACTTTAACAAGAGGAGGATTCTCTTTGTCATTTGAAGCCATATCCTTCTTCATTACCTCTGAAATAGCACCCAGCTGACACAGTTAAGCCTGTTTTTACAAACAAATTGATCCTTTTGTCATCAAATGCTTGAAATTAGTTTGACAAAGTGGAAAAAGTGATTGAGTCACATGCCTGGTTTACATTTCCTGTGACAAAACAGTACAAGACTTGGGGGTGCGCTTGATAAGCTAGCGACCGGAAACAAAGGCATGCTGACATGCAGTTTGTACAGCTAATTATAAAGAAAGCATTTCATGATAAATGTACTCACCTCCTCATGAACTACCGCCGAAGGAGTCTGAATTAATGCGTCTTCTAAAACAGCTCCTCACGCCCCGAAGATCTTAGTCAGCAGCCGAGATACACTGTTCCCCCGTGTCCCCTTCTACACCACAGACTCAGCTGTCTTAATCGGGTGAAGGCCGGGGAGGATGCAGCATCTGCCACGTCAACTTAACGCTCCCTAATGAACGTCAAGTTGGACCACATTCTGGTGTCAGTACAAAGTAGTTCACCACATCAAAATGAATAATATCTTTCTTAGCATTTGTTTTTTAACATGCATGTCCTACTTCAGAATTAGCAGTGAGACACAGATTCTCAGTATGAGACCCAGGTTGATCTAGAAATGGTCCAATCACATCTACCTGTGGTAGTGAGGGAACTTTTTCTTTCTTTCTTTTTTAAACTAGCTGCCTGAGTGTTACTGACATTTTTTAACAATTAGACACAAATCTCCCACCATGTATGTGATGTAATACAGCTGCTATGTAGACCCAAATAGAGAGCTGAAATTAAACTGAAACTTTGTTCTGTTCTGCTCCAGAAATAAGAGAAACTAATTTTTTTTTAAAAACTGTGGTTTGGTACCCAAATGGTTACAATGCATGCCTCATAACTGCAATGTCCACAGCTCCATTTCAGCTTGGGACCTGTGTTGCATGCCATATCCTCCAAAAAATAATCCTACCAATAACAATGACATGTGTATACACAAATTATTGCCCTGAGAGGTAGCCCTGCTTATCTTTCATTCAGTCTGAGAGTTCTGTGTATGTGCGTGCAGACAGCTAGCTGCTCTTGTTGGTATTTGGACCGTCTATACTGCAAGTGGAGGTTTACTGGGTGTGTTTTTTTAGCTGAAGTGAGCAGAATATTAATCAGAAATGGAGGGAATGGAGACAAGACCAAGATGACGGATAGTCCTGGATTCATTTCCTCAGTGTTTGTGTTGGAATCTTTTTAGTTGGCACAAAGAAACACTTCATAACCTAGGGGCAAAGAAAGGCACACCAGACCTGGAGCTATTTGTATGAGAGGTATAAAAAAAATATGATATTTAAAATGCAAACACTCTCAGCTGTATTGACTGTGGCTCTCAGGAGTGGCTAATGTCAGTGGCTGACTGATTGTCTTAAATACATGAAGTTTTTTTTGTTGTTTTTTTTTAATTAATAACAAAACAAAAATGTGTATTGAACACCATGTCTCTTTAAGGGATAGTTTTCTCCACGTTGCATGTCAGAAAGACTAATAAATCCAGAAAACATTGCTTGGGGCTTATTGGAATTAAAACGCATAATTAAAGAAATAAGAGGTGGAAGCTCTGTCTCTGAGGAACAGAAGGAGAGAGAAGAGAAAGTGCAGAAGGGGGAGATGAAAGCCAAAATGGATGAGAGTCTGGCCCTAGAGATGCCAGATTTCAGACTGGGTGACGGTGGTCTCATGTGACACACACACACACACACACACACACACACACACACACACACACAGGGTGTCAAGGTATGTTCATGTGTATGTGTGTATTAGTCAGAAACTTAAGCGTCAGTTTCTCAGTGCATGGAGCGAAATCATTACAGACACTATCATAGTGTCACACTGAGAGAGATAGAGAGAAGGAGAAAACTGGAGGGGGGCAGAGAGAGGGAGTGTGGGTGTTAAAAAAGAGAAAGCGCCTCAGGCTAATCTTTGAATCTCCCTCCAACAAAAAAAACCAAAAAAACAAAAAACGTGAGACGTAAAAGTGTGTGTAAGTGCATTGTGTGTGTGTGTGTGTGTGTGTGTGTGAATGCACCAGTCATCAGTGATTTGGGTTGTCATGTCTTATCCAAACAATTCCTTTGATCAAACAGCTTTTCTTTTTCACTTATTTCCTCAAAAGCACTTGAAATGCAGGACAGCAGCAAGGGAGTGAAAGAGGGATGGAGAGCAGATGAAGCGAAACAAAAGAAGGAAGTGGGAAATGTTGTTTGGGTGTTTTCCACCACAAGAAAGGTTGTATGTGCGTATATAGTGTTTATATATTATATTTTTTTTATATGTTAGGTGGAGATAAGAATTGCCATAGACATCATCATCAGAGACACTGGAAGTGAACATACAGAATGGATAGAAAAAAAAAAGGGCAAACAAAGAGACACAATGTTTATTTGTATTTTGTATTCCTATACTGACTTTGCTTAACAGCCAAGCTGATGAAGTTATAACACCAAACTAAGAGGCTGAAAGAGAGAGAGAGAAAGTAGAATATGCCTTTTTGTTGGAGAACAGCAATGACAGATTAATAATGCACAGAAATAGACTCCCGCCTTCGAAAGAGAGAGAGGGAGTGAGGGGGAAAGAGGGAGACTGGATAGCTTAGTCGAAAGAGAGAGAGATGGAGGATGGCGAGAGGTGATGAAGACAGTGATTTAGAGCGAGGAAAAATAGATTTACGGAATGGCAAGTAGCCATGAGAGAGGAATGTGGGGAAGGAAGCTGGCACCGAAGAAAGATAAGTTCGGGGGGAAAAAAAGAGACAGGAGGGAGGGGAGTGATTTACAGACAGAGAGCGGGATTTGAAAAATGAAAGGAGGGAGAAAGAGTGGAAAGACGGAGAACGTGTAATGAGAAAGAGAGGATTCAAATGAGGGAGTAGGTGGGATGCAGAGAGGGAAAGATGGTGATGGAGAGAGAAAAGGTGGAATGAGGCAGCAATGACAGAAGGAGGGAGAGAAAGAGACAGAGAACAACTGTGCACTGCTGACATATTGATCCATATAGTGACCACCCTCTCACTCCTTCCTCTTGTGCCTGGCATGGATTACTGCTACAGGCCTCAAACCACATAGGTCACTGGTCACATGACACTCAAGCACACAAATATACAAAGAAAGATATATGGATGCACACAGCAAAAAAAAAAAAAAAAAAAAAGGCAGTTCTAACTACCGCAGTGAGGACAGGAAATATGTTAGATATACTTGTTTAGGAAGTTTAAACCAAACAAGAGGCACACACACACAGACACACACAGATTCCTAGGGGCAGTGTGACACCATTCTTTGTGTTCATTGATCCAGAGCAAGAAAAGTCAGACCACTCAAGCTGTGACACAATCTTGGCTCACGCACACACTTCTACTTACACACATAGACATGCACACGCTTGGCCTTCTTGCGTGAGCTTGTGTGTATGCGTGTTGTGTGCGGGGTTGGGGTAGGAAGATAAATGGACGGCAGGAAGGCAGAAAGGAGGAGGGAGGGAGGAGGAAGAGGCTAGATGGAAAAGGAGGAAGAGAGGGAAAGAAGGTGAAGATTGCAGGAGTGCAACGCGGACGCAAAGGTGAACTAGACAGGAGAGAAAAAAAGATGATGATCCTGGGAGGATAGAGAGAGTGAGGGATGTGAGATGAAGAGCTAGAATGGACAGAAAAGTAAATGAGAGAAAGGAAGGAGAGAGGATCGTTGACATATTTACAGGATAAGACAAAATCGCCTGTCTGGTCTAAATGCATGCTAGATTAAAGCAGGACCTCTACATGTGTGTGTGTCTGTGTGTGTGTGGTTGTGTGCTGATGTCTAACCAGACAGCAATTCCTGCTCAAGGCCAAACCTATATAGATCATATCCCAATCATCATATTATTGCCTTCAGCTCGAGATGGAAAAGAAAGAGAGAGAGAGAGATATGAACACAACAATTTAACTGCCTCTCTCTCACTCTCTCTGTCCCTGAAACACACACACGCACACTTTCTCTTCCTTAAATCCTCCAATTCACATCCCATTAACTTGCTGTCTATGCCTCCATCTCCTCCTCTCTTCACCCTTCTCATCTTTTCTCTGCTTTTATATTTTTGTCTTCCCCTCCTACTTTTCCCTTGTTTTATCACCCACTTTACATTTTTTCAGGCTCCTCAAGAATTTGAACTCTGATTCAACCTGTCCACTTTCAGACATTTGCAGAAACTATGGTAACAACAACCCATGACTGTGAGGTTTGCCAGAAGCAGGAGCTGGTCATTTGAGGGTGGTTCCCTAGAAGAGTCCAGGGAACTGTTCCCAAGTTTTACTGACCTGTAATTTAGTAATAAATTACAGTAATGGGATTACTGAAATTGAAAGTTATTTCTTTACACTAATACATAATTGACTATTTTAAACTGTATTATTATTATTTGAAGCGATTACAGTTTTGTTTTATTTGATGAAGTGTGGTCATACATCTGTTTCAGCATTCCTTCACTGCCAGTTTGCTAAATTTTGGGTGTGCTTCTTTACCTTATGACGCAATTTTAAAATGCATGTAAATAAAGTGTAAAATAAAACCTCACCACCCCCGCGAAACATTGATACCAACACACGGTGAGCTACTTAAGCCCACACACCAGCGCAGTCGTGACACAGGTGGATACATGGTGATGCGTCAGGATTCACCACAGCTCAGTGATGTGCTCTCCAGAAAAAAACAATTTTATCACACTGTCAGCTGTTGTGTACTGCCTGCTTAACAAAAATCATTTTTGTTTCAGTCTCCTCTTTTCTTCCTCCTCCTCTTATTATGGTATTTTGTCGTTTTTACCCTTCCGCTGCTTCTTTAATTCCATTGAATTTGCTCCTCTATCCATTTCTGTCTCCTTCTGCGTCTCCTTCCTACATAGTTGTTTCCTGAGAGCAGAATGGCAGCAATCGTTTTCATCACACGATCATTAAACCTTTCAATGACACTTACTCATCGGTCATGTCACACATCTTTAATGGCTGTGCAAAATAACACTAATTGTCTTATTTATTCACAGTTGATAAGGACACCATGTTGGATTGGCTCATCGTATGAAGTCATGAAACATACAGTACAGTCATTTGACAGAGCATGGCATAAGTGGCACTGGAATACAAAAATAAGCTAACCCTGACAGTGACAAAAAGAAAACAGTGACATATTTGTGTCACAGTCCTACAGCGAAGATGACAGGTTTCAGTCTGTTGCTGAAATGTTCCTGTTTGTTCTTTGTATCCTTCAGTGAACCAGGTTCACATTCTGTGTTAAAGAAAACAAAACACTGCACTTTAAACACCATGTTTACTGAATTGCAATTGGTAAATTCTAACCCAAAGCTGGCCTCCATAGAAAATTGTGCCGGGGGCTCCGAAAGTGTAGAGCTGGCCCTGCCAAACCTCTCTCTCTCTCTCTCCATCTCCCTCTTTTTCTTTCTCTCTCTCGCCCCCTCTGGTGAGACCAGCTGTCTCATAGCAACAGGATGACACTGTTCCTGACTGCCTGACCACCTCCACACACACACACTCTCCCTCTATCTCTCTCACACACACAAACATATACTTTATGTACATCCCAGAGAAATTTGTCACTGTTTCATTCTCTGCATTCAGTGCTCCCCGTTTCCTTAGTTTTAGCATATTCATGTTGCCATGATTATTTCTTTCACCGTGTCGCTCTTCTTAATCTACACCTCCATCCCCACCTCTGTTTCTTCATCCTTGCTTCTTCCCCATCTCTTTAATTCACTTTCTTTCATGTCATTATTATGAGAAAGCCTAACATTACAGGAAGCTTGGATTTTGTGTGTGTACACGTGATGTACTGATGTAATATATTCCAAACTTAGTGTGCATGTATTGTGTATGTGTGTTTGGTTGTGTGTGCATAATATGGGGTTCTCATTGCAACAAAGTCATCTGCTACTCCAATTACCCACATAAGGTTGTGTTATGTGTGGTTTTGTGTGTGTGTCCTCTCTGCTGTAACAAAGACAGATCGATAGACACAGCAAAGATCACAAGTTCCTTTTCAACCAATACAAGCCGTGGCAGAGCAGTCCAGCGTTCTGCTTTTATTTTGTTCTGAGAGCAAGCCCCCCCTTCCACTATCCTCCCAGACACATCTAAAGTCATCAGCACTATTTTGTTCCCAGACCTCAGCCTCTGAGAGGCAAGTAAAGCATGCTGCTGCGATCAATGCCCCTTTAGGACTGCGAAGGTTAAAAAAAAAAAAAAAAAAAAAAAACCTCTTTAGGCTTTTTCAAAGAAGCCACTTCCTTTCTTGTGGCGTCACTTTCAAATGGAAGGAAGGAAGACGGTTAAGACAGCCTCCTCTTGGTAAAATTACAAAGGTTGTATGCATGATGCCCTTGAAAGGAATCTTGTAGAAGTGTGGGGATGTAAGATGCACACACGCACAGATGCAAACTGAAAGTCAAACACACACACTCATAGATGCACAGACACATCAAACCCATCCAATACAGACACTATCTGCGGCCTCTTTCATGTCTGAGGAAAAATCAATACAGACAAAAAGTATGCAAGAGGAGAGAAAGAAAGGAAGGAAGCAAGAATGGAGGAATGAAAAGGCACCATTTCTGCAGAGGTGCCCCTCACAAGGAATTGTAGAGTATCTATTACACATCAAAGCCATTTCACTCACTTTTTTTCTCTCTTTGCTCTGTTTGCCTGCAATAAAGACAATAGGTTTGAAACTGGCAATGGAAGGAATAAAAGGTGGTTGAGAATCGTGGTGGGAAGTGAGAAAGACACATGGTGGTCCACTTACAACTCTGATGGATTTTATCTCTGGTGTGTTAGCCATATAAAACCTTACACGCATTTTTTTTTTTAACTTACATTTTGTGGAATTGTAGATATTCATTAAGGTTTTAGGTTGAAACAATAAAGTTTGTATGGGGCTTTTACTCTCACTGGGGTCTGTTCCAAAAAAAAACAACAACAACAAAAAAAAACACAGACCTAGGCAGACGGACTGTGCCCACATTTACTAATTTATTCTGTACAGAAAAATGTGCTATGCCTCATGCCAACTGCTTTATTTCAGTCCAGCCTAGTGAAAAATTGTCATCATTAGCAAGGTTTGGAATGCAATGTAATGAGGATGATATGGTATGGAGATATAAACTGACTTTTGGCTACACGAAATCTATAAGCCCCATCCCACGTTCATGTCTGTGTGATGGTTGGTAACTGGAAGATGAAATGGGGGAAAGATATGTTGCATTTCTTCAAATGTGCCTTTGCCCTGTGCAAATCAGTCTTAATGTGCACACTTAAACAATTTTCTCTCGAGTTAGCCAGTTTGTCAGCACAATGACAGCTCAGTCCATCTCAACTTGCAACAGAAATGATTGTTCAACTTGTTATTCCAAGCGGCTGTTGTTTGCTGCCGAGAGTGAAAAATCACCTTGTTGAGGTGGTTTCTTTGTAGAGGAGTCAGGGAGACTTTGGGACAAAGAGGCAGACTCCAGTGCTGCACACTCGAAACCGATTTTTGATTTGAGAACACATGTGGTCTTTACAAGTTCAGATTTGTTTGCAGCATGCTGAGAAAGGATGAAGAGGGTAGAAAGGATGGAAAAAGCTCAGCCTGGTACAAACAACAAAAAGCTGACATCAAACCATTCAGATGCAGGCATATGCCTGCAGTTCACAGAGTCTGACACCGCCACATGTACACACTGCACAGACGAATTCACAAAGCATCAAAAGCAGGTATAAGGACAAGATCAAGAGAATCGCCACAAAAAAAATTACATCAACAACACAGTATCAAAATAGGTTTCTTTCATGTCAATAAGAGAAGAGAATAAGTTATTTTCCCACAATGCACTTTTCAATTTCAAGAATGAAAACTGTTGCCCATCTACTTTTTTGGCTTGAACAATATGTAAAGCTTTTTCAGAGCTAACAAGTGGAGAAGTAATAAGCTTGAACCACAGCACAGCTCTGTGTGTTTAACAAGCATCTCACAGCACACTGATGGTTCAGCATGCGTGTTACTGCTTTGTTAAACTTTTTCTATGTCAAACTCTATTGATCTCTGAAAGGAAGATTTATCCCTGTACTCTTCTATGCTCACACACACACAGACACACTATGTGCTCGCACAGTACACAAGAATAGAATAGAATGGGAACACAATGACAGCATCCTTAAAGCTAAAGTGACACTGCAGCTGTCGGATCACATAGGGTCAAGCATGGGAGCCTCTTCATGTGACTAGCACAACGTTACTCACTACCCATACACAGATGTGAATTGTGTTTGTTGAAAGCAGGATATAACGAGACTAAGAGTTGGCAGCCATGCTAACGGATTGTGCGGCTATACTTAAAGACACAGTGTTGCTTTGAGCTAAACTCTAATGTCAGCATGGTAACAGTTGTTCTGTGATAAAGACTGTGCACATAACTTGCAAGGGATGATTTGTAAGAGTAGGAGATTTGAATGCTGTTTGCTATCTTGTGTATTTTTTTTAACAATCTAATCAATGTGGTTTTTTTGGGATTACACGTTCACAAGTGTAAAAATAAAGAAAAAATGCAAGAAGTGATTAAAATGTGTTTTCAGTGTGATGCATATTCATGTCATGTGCCAGTTTAATTCATCCACAACAACAAACATGTATTAAAATGTAATTTGTATCCGGCTGTCTTAACTAAAAAAGGAAAACATATGAAGCACAAGGCGTTAACACACACAACTCTGTCTACATCAAAATGCGAAGCGATCTGATGCCAGACCACCTCAGTGGGTGGTCAGATCTCAGCCAGGAGTGTCTGCACTCAGTACTCTGTGTTCTCATTTGTGAGAGAGTCCTGCCCTCTGGGTAGGAGCCTCACTCTGAAGTTTGCCAGCTACCAAAGAACTCCTGCATGATCTGTTCGCATCAGTCATCACTCCTTTCCCTCATCCTCCGTGAGGAAAGCGCAACTGTGTTCATCAGATCTGATGCATCTTTCAAAACCATTATAAGACAAGACTCTGTCCATCTTGAATAAAGATTTAATCCAAGCCTCGATATCCCTTCTCTGTGCACCTGCCATGTTTATTCAAGCTGACAGTGCCTCTGTTCAACCTAATGCCTACATAATACATGCAGAAATGTAGCCTGATGATAGTGAAAACAGCACAGAGGCGGATAAATACCAGCTGCAAATGCAAAGGCAATGATCAGATTGATCATTATCCAAATAACATATGTGGAACAGATTGCATTTTCATAACAGCAATAAAGAGGGCATCAAACTAGATACAAGACACATGTTTATGCTAGCTGTCAGTTTACAATGTCTCAGTCAATTTGCCTGATAAAATCAGGCTTGAATTTGGCAAGCAGCCCGGTGAGCTTTTACAAATGTTCAGGGTTTATGTCTAGGGATGATGATAGCTGTCCTCTTGTGTCAATGCTACAGGTTCAAGAAAATCTTCACTACTTTGGATTTCTGATCTCCTCTGCTCCTTCTGGCCTTCTTTTTTTCTCCACCTACCTTGGACTCTTGTTCTCCGACTCAGCTCTGTCTCTCTATCTGTATTATCTAAACCTTTCTGTGCCTCATGCCTACCTCTTTCTCTCTTTCTTCTCATTCCTCTCTCCTCCTCTCTCTGCCCTCTGTCTATTGCTGCATTATCATTACTCTCCATCTGTGGCTCTCTGAGGCGAAACACAGCCCTCTGTCCTCCTTTCCATCACACCATCTCTCTCCATCCTTCACTCCCTCACTCCTAAATGACAGGGACAGGCAGTGACAAGGACCCTGTCCCAGTCTGCTTCATTTCTCTTACACATTCACTATTTTTTGCTCTTAATGTTGACAAAAATGCATTTAAGATTCAACAAGTCAGACAACATGTTATTACAGTGCGTGCCCCATGCACGTATTCACTGTGGGAATGACTATCAGTCTCTATACACATATTCAACAAGATCACTTAATGCAAATCAGAAAAGCATCAGGCAGCACACTTGTCAAAATGGATTGTCAGGATATTTATACATGCATAAGCAAGATGAGGTGTTTATGCACACTTTTACAGGATGGGGATATTATAAAGGAAATGACATTGGCATTTTAGCAAATGAAAGAGAAATCCAATTCTAATGTGTATACGACAGGCATATTTCAATATCAGGTGTGAATGTAATCCGAGTGAATTAAAGAGTAAGCATGATGTGGAAAGCATTTTAATGTGAACTAGAAAGAGGACTATCCTATCTTTCCCTTACTGCTGTTTCTCACAGTCTGGCTGTCTGGCTCACATGCATGGAAAATGATTTTATCCCTTATTTTCTGTTTCACCCTGTCTCTCAATTAAAGTCATTTTCAGTTTGTCTGCATGAAGTACTTTGCTACAAATTACAGCAAAAACAAAAAAAGGAACAAGCACAAACAAGCAATGGATGACAAAACCAGACACAGCAACCTTGACAGTATCACATTAGACAGTAACTAAATGGTTAACAAATGTCACTAAGGGATGAGTTAACTGAGGAACATACAATAATCTCCTATTTTATTATTACTGGGCAAACATTTTTGTATTAAACAAAGCTATTCATAAGTGCTACATTGAGTTTTGTAAAAGTAACTAGATATTCTTCTTTTAGACAAGTTTCTCTCTTCGCTCTTTATGATTTTACCCTCCCACCCTCCACCCCCACTCTCACTTTCTCTCTACCTCTGTCTCAGTCCCTCCACATTTCCCCGAGCCTATTTCATGCCCCTGAAATCTGGTGGCTGGTGGCCGGTCGCCTCACCGGCATATAGCTCCACTCATCCCCCCCCCCCTCCATATTGCTCCGTCGTTCCGCTCCATCCATCCCTCCATCTCTCCTCTTTTTCTTCCTCCTCTCCTTGCCACTCTTGCTTCATTTGGCTCATGATGAGGTGTCACCGCTCTGCCCTTGAGTGGGCGAGAATCCCCTCTGACGAAAAAGTGTTTGTGCGTGCGTGTGTGCGGATGCCAGCGTCTGTGCGTGTAATGTGATTGCCTGTTCCTGCTTGGCGGTGTGTATGTGTGACTATGCTCTGTATGTGTGTGGCCTGGCCCGGCCTGTAGATGTGACAGACGTCGGGATTGTGCTGTCACAGCAGGAGAGGAAATGATTTACTTGTCAGGGGGCTGAGGGACAGGAAGGCAGATACAGCGAACAGATAAATGCACTGTGCTGCTGGTGGGGTAATGTAAAGATGCTAGGCTATACCGCTGGGACATATACAGTAGTGCTTGTATGACCATTGATGCAGAGTGAGCCAGGGCACATGTTGTCTGCCTGCTGCAGTGCATGTTACAAATCATGATTCAGATCATGCCACCCCACTGTCTGATAGTCCTGACTTACTCTCCAACCAGGTGAGGTATACTTTTCTGAGACCATGTGGTCCTGCGCTCAGCTGAAAGAACTAATTGTACAATGTCAAATAAAGCTGAGAGTTCATTAAAACAAGACTTGAGTAGACTATTACACTAACCTAAAATGTCCTTGCCTGGACTAAATTAGACTGAAGTGAAAAAAGTGAACTGACTGAGCTTAAACAGGATTTTTTTTTTACTGAACTAGATCAAACTTAAATGAACTGGCTCTGAACTTTAACATGTCTAGAGTGGACTGAATCATCATCTGATTTTTGACTACTCTTGAATATCAATACACAACTGCACCGGTTTGGCTAAAGTAAACCAAACTGGACTCGATGCGGTGTGCGACTGAATTTGTCTCCCTCGTTGACAGTGGAAACACAGTTAATCATCAACAAGGGTAAAAATCACCCCATCCTAATATTTCCTTTGACTGTGATCTTGAGCCGAGTTCATGTCATGAGTGACAGCAGAGGCTGTGGTTTGGGGTGGGGGAAGCGGGGGTGACAGACAGGACAAGATGGCGTCTGAAAAGACGAATATTAGCCTGTCATTCCAGTGTCACTTCCACAGTCTCTGTAAATGATAGCTATGCTGGGGCACATGATAGCTGGCTTGCTGCAGGGAAATGACAAACTAAATGTTATCGGGGAATAAAGGTTATGCCACATGTGTGAACTGGAGGTTGAGGAGACAGGGAAAGAAAATGGTGCGACAAGCCCCTTATCTGCTTTCAATTTTGTACATCTCCCATATCATTAACATAGATTTTGGCAGAATGTTCTGAGCATTTTCTGCAGGGTCTTTGGATAGACATGAGACTCAGCATAAAAGGTATGCAAAATGTTCATATTTTCTTTTGGTTTATGAAATGCACCAGTATTCTCTATTTGTTAATAAATAGTCTGAAAACTAAATATCACACCACCTTTATTTTAAGTTTAATTTAGGGACAGTGAACATTAATGAGCATGAAGGCAAACGGGCCCCTGAAGCTAAAAGACATTCACTTTCATTTATAATCAATGTTAGAAACTGCTAAATCAGCTTCTGTGCTTCCACCATAGCCACAATAAAGAGGCATTGATTTGTGTAAGTGACAAAAACACAGGTGATCATTAGCCTGTCGTAGCAGAATCAGGTAATAATTACCAGATCATGATTACCTTGCCATTGTAGCATAATTTAATTTTAAATTATAATGTTGTTGACAAATTGAGTCATATTGCAATAATCTCCAAATGATCATGGCAATTTGGGGAAAATTAAATGACTGAGATTAATAATGGATGTGAGTCCCTGTTTAGCCCCACGGTTGCAAAGCAGTCTATTAACTTGTCATCGCTGGACAGGGGGACATAGCCTGCAGCAGCGCACATAATGACAAATGTAAAAGTTCCTTCATGGTGGGACACGCCACATATTAAAGTCTAATACTCCATATGTGAAGGCTTGTGGCAGGAGCAGGGATTTAATTTCAATCACATGGACATGGACAAAATTATCACTTAAAAAGGAGAAGTAGGTAGAAACGCACATGTATGAAACCCAAAGTAATAAATCCACATCCTGGTCATATACACATTATACACACTAGCTATAGCTGTAAAGTTGTGATATCAGCAGTGATTTATGCAGCACATCACTGGATAGGCAGTTGATGTACAGTAAGCATTTGAGTGTCAATGCCAGAATCAGAGCAACAGTTAAATCAGGGCCAAGCAATCAACCAATTTGACATATCAAGGATAACTACTCCCACGAGCCTTGATTGCTATATTGAAATTTAATTTCTCTGAGGCGTTCTAGTGCAGACTACCTGAATCAGCACACATTTACTACCCCTCATTACAAACTATTTCAACAAGTTCAGAAAAGTAACTATTATTTTCTAATGTGACATTCCTTCTTAGCTTATAAGTACTTGGTGCAATATCACCACATTGTCATTTATATTGATTATAGCAGGCAAAGTGAAGGTTTGTTTATAGTCATACAAGCTATGTGGCTGACTGAAATAACTTCAACTTTCAACATTTACCGGATGGATTGGCACAACATTTTACATGCCCAGGTGATGTATACCACAGACTTTAGTGATCCTCTGACTTCTCCTCTAGCACCATCAGCAGGGTAACATTTGTGGTTTTGAGTTCCAGTTGGCAGCAAGGCTTGTGTAACCATTTGAAACTACCCTGGAGTACTGTATGATCTCAACAAACTGCGCCCAACCCAGGATCCCAAAGAATTAGGGAAACAGATCTCGTGCTGCTTAGCCATGCTTCCACTATTTGGAATGCTCGCTCACTGCTGTGAGCACAGTGACAGCTTGTATTTTACAGTTTTTATTCATTCAGCTATTCTCCATTGCTGTGCTACATTGTGATTTAGGCGGGTAATATGGCTATAACTGTACATCAAAATCTTGCCTACTGCAGCGGGAAGCATAGGCCAGCTTCATCCACATATCCTCAAAATGCCAAGCTAAAATGACAGATTTGGGTAACTGGTTTATTAAAGCAGTAATACACACATATCTCTACCCCGCACTTAAGTAGACATTTCACACAAGCCATGGGATGAACACTCATATCCTCTCCAAGTGTGTAAACTGGTTTATTATTGTTGTAGTTAGTTTGGTTTTGCTGCAAAAGGGAGTGAGGAGATGCCACTTAAAGGGCTATGAGCCCTCCCACATAAAGTACATACACCGCCTGGACTGGAAAAACAGCATATAGAGTGACAGCAGTGGAAGTCAAAACAGGACTGTGGTGCAGATAACAAGGAGAAAAATCATCATGTGACAAATGTAAGAGGAACACACTGTACGACTGGATGCATTGCTCTAATTTGCTGGAGAGAAAGCATAATGCTATATCATTTGCATTTGAATTAATATACATACACAGAAACATACATTAACTCGGAAAACACACACTTGCTCATGCACACACACACAGGCATCAGAATGACTGCAGTGAAAGAGGGCCTACGTAGCTGCCAGAGTATGTCAGAACACGAAGCCGACAAAGTATTACCTCATGCCAGGGTCGGCTAACATGGGAAATAAAAGTCACACATACACACAAATGCCTATATGTGCCGTCACACACACCCTGAGGCTTACAGGGGAATGGTTGAGTGGCAGGTAGTGAGGTGAAGCATCAGTCACTGTTAAGACTGAGCGCTCGTTTGGGAGCTTTAGGCTCTGTGTGTGTGTGTGTGTTTGAGTGCGATTACTGCTGTGAGTGGTGACCTAGGGCCAAGGTGTACAGTAAACACGCCTGAGGCAAACATGTGTTTGTGTTCATTTGTGTAGCTGCATGTGAACATGGAGGGTCATACGGTATGTCACTGCATGCATACACATTTTCCCCTCAAGCTATTATTCACAATAAGTGTTGGTCTGTAGGGCTGTGTGTGTGCCTGTGTAATTATTACCACTGTACACTGATGTGAACCCTGGAGCCTCCCTAGGGCCGAGTTCAACACCATCATGTTTTCTCTCCGTTTACAAAACACCTCTGCAGTCCACTCTGCCTTTACCTCCCCAGGTGCGCACACACACACACACACACACACACCTTCCCTGTCTGTAATTTCTTCCCTGTGGGTTTGAGAGGGCCTCTATATCAGTAATTGTTACTCCGAGGATACTGCCTGTGTCCTTAAAACATCTTGGACGCTTCAGTAAATTCTGCTTGAATGTAGTCGGTGTTCAGTGTGTAATTTCATGCTGAGAGTGCTTAGCTTCCAACACCATTTACTTGCAGAGCACACAACTTAACTGGCAGCCCTCACTCGTTTCTGTGAAGCATTGGCTTGGCAGTGCCCGTATTTCTTAAAAATTATTAAATTTGCCCTGTTGAGCCCATAGCTCATTAACCTTCAGTTTGACCCCCTAAGTCTATTGGACGTTATACTAATAATGATAATAGATGGCATGTAGCTTAGTGGTCTGTATGGGCCTGTGTTTAACAGGTTTTTAACATCACACCCACCTACACCTGCTGCTCTGTGCATCACCTGCCTGCACCCATAGGAGTTTCACAGCACCCATCTGGTCCATAATCCATTGTACCAAGCCCTCTTTTTAGCTGGTAGTCTCCATTCTGTCACCATCACAACATCAAATAAAGTTTAACCGTCAGAATTTGAAGAGCTTTAAATGCATGTTGTTTTAGTGTTAACCATCAGGTGCCAGATTAGCAATTTGTTCTGAGCCCAGTAAGCTATGGCAAGCAAACTGTAGGCTATTCAGCCCCTTACAAAACACCATCACCCATCTAGGTCTTCAGGGACCCGAGGCCCTCTATATTTATACAATATGTAGGTGTCAAATGCCGTTCACCCTTTCTGCACAAGCCAGTGTATGTTTTCAAATCACGAAGGAAATATAACGTGTATACTTCACCTTTGCAAATTACAGCTAGTTGCTTTTGTGGAGTTAATAGTAGCGAAACTAATTAATAGAAATAAACAATCACAGACAGTTATAAAGAATTCACCACAACGTACACACAGACAGACACACACTCACAATTAATATAGTATGTGTCCTTAGGCAAGATCCAAGCAATGAATTCCATGGATGCACAGAGTCATATAAATAATTGGAAGTGTCTTTAATGAGACTGCATCAACTGTTGTGTAATATATTGACAGACAGATAGAAGGAAGTTCATACATGACAATACCAATTAACTGCTACAAGTTTTGTTCTGATTGTGTACTTATGTCAAAGATTAAAGATCTGAAAAAGAGATGTGTTGCTTTTGTCTATGAGAGGCCTAAAGAAGATTTTAGGACCATTTTGGGATAGGGACCAGTTTGCTCCCTTGCCTCCGCTGTGCCTTCACTTCACAGAAACTGTATAGTAGATCCAAGACCTTTTTAGACTCAGTTTGGTCAAGCTTGGAAACAAAAAAAGCTAGCCTTCTCCAAAAGAGAAAATATAGACTTAATTCCAACTGGTCCAAAATCATGTTATTTATAGTGTTAGCAAGGTATTCAGAAATACTTTGAAGAACTGCCTAGTCTTTGTTCAAAGTTGTGAATGTATGCCATGTTGAGTTGGTCATTAAATACATCCCCCTGTGTATAATTGTTCATTAAACCACAGAGTCTTGTTCCTGTTTCTAGATGTGTTAAATACAAACACATATTGGACATACAGTACATATGACAGCATTCAAGATGTTGGAGGGTACTTTGATAGGGCTAGGTTAGTTGTTTCCCTCTGTTCCTATTCATTGTGCTAAGCTAAGCTAAATGTCACAGTGCAACTCATGCAGGGAACACAATTATCTCATACTACTTATCTAACTATCCAGGAAGAAACCAAATAAATGTAATTCCTAAATTCTTGGTGTACATCCCTTAAATGCTGTGCAGCACCACTGGTTGAGTTTACCTTCAGCCTCATTATGTGGACTGATGGGAAGCTCACACACAGATAAAAAAAAAAGCACATACACACACGATTGCAAGTAATGTAGAGGTGAGGGGTTCCACAGAATGATTTCACTTTCTTGCTCAGCAAACAAAACAAAATTGTACTCACACACATGAATGTGTATGCACATGCATGTGTGTGAGTAAGTTAACCTTTAGAAGGCCAATGGTAGCCCGCTAGCTATTAGACCTTTCAACACTGCTACTTGAGCAGCATGCACACACACACAGAATACAGGGAGGAAGTGCTTCAAGGTTGGAATTCCATTCTTCACCACACACACACAAATGTAATGAAAGTGACATTTCTGTAAGAACAGCTTATTAACTGTAAAATGGACTGATGTGGACCAAAAAGGTGACTGACTAGACCTGGCAACTTCCATTGAGTATCGCATGCTCACGGTCCAGGCTGTGCATGTGTTAGTGTGTGTAAGAGAGAGTGAATCAAATGGTTGATAAAGTAAGGGAAAGTACAAGAACGCCTAGAGTGAATTAGAGGGCTTTGCAGTCAACCTTGCCTTTGCTCTAAGAACATTTGTCTGCACAGACAGACCTCTAACTTGTTCATGTTGCTCTGCAGCTGTTGGGGTGGTATAAAACCTGTCCCAATGATAAAGTGTAGTGGAACTGCTACATGCCTAAAAATATGTTTTGTTTCTTCTGTTTTTCCATGGATAAGAGGAACTCAAAGATGTTTCTGAATTTGGATGACTTATAGAAATGGAGAAAGGAAAGAATGGAAGGCATGTCCATCAGTAGAACTGAAATGTCTGACAGAGGGAATAAAATTGTTACAGTAAAAACAAACTAAACCAACTATAGACTGCAAACTTTAATTAATAACTAGCACTGATCTGTCACAGTTTGGGTAAGGGGGGCAGGAGTAAGGGCCAAAATGCAGACACAAGAATGTGGTGAAGCTGTCCAGAGATTTACTGTAACCAAAGCAGAACAAAAACTTACGGTGAAGATGGAGGTGGTGAGGGCAAACAATTCCAAAAGAAGACAAGGGAGAACCCAAACAGATGGGGATTAAAGTCCAAAAGCATGAGAAGTCCAAATACACAGGTGAGCACGCAGAAGGTCACACTGGGGAACATGAGAAGCACAAACCACAGCTCATGGGCAGAATGCAATACTCTGACAAACAGGGAGAGACAGGACTATATATACACTGGGGATGATTACAGATGGGACACAGGTGAGGCCTGAAGAAAGGGGGGAAAGAGACAAAGACAGGAAATAAAAGCACAAGAGACAAACCAGGAAAAGTAACTACAAAATAAAACAGGAAGTAACAAAAAACCCACAAAGGACACAAGGGGAAGGGGAATACCAAAATGAAACAAAGAAATGAAAAGCCACCAGAAACACAAGAGAAAAACTGAAACTAAGAAACGAAAGTCACTAAGGTAGCAGGTCATGACATGATCATCAGATTGCACTGGAAGGATGTCAGTACAATCAGTACAATAAATGACAGCAAAGCAGGAGTGTGTCTTGGTCTAATAGAGCTAAATAAATCACCTGACATTTCAGCTGACTTGTTTTATAAGCTCCAATATTTTCATGACCACAGCAGTGTGTTTTTAGTTATAAAGTTGTCATTAGCCTGAGTGTTGTACTCTTTACTATTCCATTTGCATGAGTACCAAGGCTCCTCCGAATGAATTATAAATGATGATATTTTCCAACATATTTCATTTATTAGTTTTTGTTTAGATAAATAGGAGTGATGCATGTGGGGTCCCTTTGCAAAAATTGAGAAACTGCCTGGCAGTTAAACCCACATGTGGCTGCCTTTCAATATAAAAGCTGTGGAACCATTTGGCACCCAGAGGAGGCTTTGTTATTAATGTGATGTCACCCTCAGTAATCCTCATACATCGTTGCCTATCTGCTATGGTTTTAAAAATGGAGTGAGCACGCATGCAGATGTTTGGGAAAGCTCCACTATAACAGGAGTGAAGTCAGTTTGGCTCGGAGTGAGGTGCCCACTTTTCAAATTGTGCAGCTGTCACACTGGCAGCTTCAACAAACACGACTGTCACCACAGTATAATGTATTTCACACTGCAGCACATTAAGTCATCAGTGCATGCGTGGTTTATGCTTGTGCTTGTAACATGGTTAAACTGAACTGGTGCCTGCTGATACACAGATGAGGAATTGTGCTTGCCTGAAGGTTAGAGAGGCAGGCATGGAGCTGGCTGGCTTAAATGAATGAGTAATGTTCTCCCATCCCTCAGCAGCTACTGTTGAAGTGCCCTTGGAAAAGGCACTGAACCCCCAATTGCTCCAATTGAGCTGCTCAGCGGCCAGAAATGCAAAACTGTGGCTGCACTGGGTGGTTACCAAATGGGGTTGTGTGAAAGAGTGCAACCAGGGTGGGAAAGCAGCCACCATGCAAATGCTGCTTCATTCTGGCTGAAGCTTGTACCATAAGTTGGTTTACTTTGCCAGCCACTTTGGCAGGTAACTAACCATCATTTGGTGGTTCTGCTCTACTCTGAAAATCTAGTTGGCCTGTAAAATTTTGATAAGTATGCCTAGACTAGCAGCCACATTGTCAACTAGCCAGCCGTAATTTAGAGGTCCTACTCTAATAGGTCTTTAATTTAGAGGTCCTACTGTAATTTCAGGGTCTTAAATTTTAGTTGACTAGAAAAATAATTGAAGCGCCTAATAGGTTTGGATATTTTCGTGAGTCACAGTGAACAGTGGAAAAGACTTTTCATGCCCTGCTGCTCTTCATTTTTGCCTTCTCTGGTCAAGGATACAGGTTTCCAAACAGTAGGTGTTACATGCATAAAAGCAGTACTTTTAATGCCTTCAGTTGTCATATTATGTGCTTTTATTGTGTTTATGTTTCATATTTTTTGTGTTTAAATAATTCATTTTGAACTGGTTGCAACAGGGTTAAATTATAATTTTGACCAAAATTAAAATACTCTTTTCTTTTCTAATACCTGTTCCTGTTACAAGTTGAAAGCCTCTGATCTAGAGGGTCAAATTCAATCTGACTGCCTTTATTATACTGCATATAATTTATGGTGCAGCTATTACTAAAGATCAATAGCACTTAAACTGCTCCATTGATATTGAAACCTGCACTGATTTACAAGCAGATAGGTCTTTGGTCAAATACACACACACACACACACACACACACACACACACACACACACACACATACCACTTGTATATTTGATATAATGCAGTGTCTTCCCAATGTCCCAATGTTGTCCTTGTTCATTGTTCATTTCCCGTGATTGCTCTTTGAGGCGCGTGCACACAAACACACACACACACACACACACACACACACAGTGATCTGGCTTTTCATTAGATTGGATTGCTGTGTGTATGTCGGTTTGCCTCCAGTTTACTTTCAAACTTTGAAAGGCCAGCTGGCCAGAAAACCTTTACACACTCATGCAAACACACACAGTTTTTTTTTAATACTTGAAAGGATGCTGTATTGCTTATGAAAGTACAATGGGTTGTGAAGGAGTCCTCACAAGTATAGATAAGCATGCCTACAACCACACACAGACTCGCACACATCCTTGTACACCTATCTTTATGGGCACCTGACATCATACAGTCTCTAGCCCCTTACTGTAACCTTAACCATCACAACTGAATGCCTAACCCTAACTAATTCTAACCCTAAACCTGAAACCAAGTCAACCCTCAAACAGCCCTCTAAACTTGCAATGTCCAGCATTTTGATCCCCACGAAGCTGTTGGACCGCACAAGTATATCAACACACACACACACACACACACACACACACCCGACCTTCACTATAGATAAAGCACACTGCAGGAGACAGTGTGTTTGTGTGTGTGTACATTGGAGTGCCAACTACCTATGCACTAGGACTCAGGGATTGTCAGCACTGCCAAGGATGTAACTTTGACTCTGCAGAAAACTACCAGCAGATGGATAGATAGATGGACTGGTGGAAGAGTGAGCGGAAATCCTTTCAACTCAAAGGGCAGAGGATTGACTAACATTGTCGGGGTTGAGATTTGAAATGCGATCACCTAATTTTGTCCTTGGTTACAGCAGAAATTTTGCACAATCATGCTGATTACTTACTTACAAAGGAGCAATGTGTGTATGCTTTGAATTTGGAGCTATTATGGGTCTGTACTTAATGCACCTTATCAAAATGTAAGGTACTTTTAGTGCATGGTAAGGAAGTAGTGTGCGTTTTCCTCATAGTGCTTCAATCTGGTATGGAAACAGAAAGACTCAGGTAACAGAATTATATGATTAGCTACCTGGCTAACCCAGGGGGCTAATTTATGTGTTTAGTTTTGGAGAGCGAGTCAAAATTATGTATTTTCTAAATGCATAGAGGGTGACAGTACAGGGAGGCGTGGCATATTTAATGTGACATGGAGGGGTCAGGGACATTAGGGGAGGCTGCTTAGTTTAACATGGGCAGAATCAGGGTTAACCAGCCATGAGAAGCTGCTGGGTTTCTTTTCTCTGATATGTTACCATGTTGAGCTACTGGCTCTGCAGTGAAGGCTCTCTAGTGTATGTGTGTCTGATGGGGGTGGTGGTGGTGGATGGAGGGGGGTCAGTCGTAGCCATAGCCTGCTGTTTACCACGATTACTTGTTTTTGTTCATCAGTTCGTTTCTTGTTAAACTCTGAATATAGTACACAGTTTTCAGAGGCCAGTGCTTTTAATGCCACTGCAGAGGAATAAATCTTATTCACATGCAACATTTTTTCTGTATTTGTCAAGCTTGCCAAAACAAATGCTACCAGAAAAAATCATCTATATCAATATCATACTCTTTGTGATTATGGATCGCGCAAAATGATGATGTAGTACTCATTAAGCTTATCGAGCTATAACATCCTAGCTGGCAAAACTACTGCATGTTCTGTTGTCACAGTTCTTTGAATTGCAGCACACTAGTATAAATAGCTTTCCAAGATGACAAATAGGTGACTGACTTTAATGAAAAAAAAAAAAAACAAACAGTCAAATAGAGATTCATTTAAGCTTGCATTATATTTATTCTTAGATAGCTATGTTGTAGTAAATAATAAAAAGATATTCACTTTTAAGTATACCTCATTTCTGTTACACTCACTAATCGATTTCAATAACGAACAATATCTAATAAATGCCACAAACAGCATGTTTGGCAAACATGAAAACAGAAGTGCAGACAGCCCATACAGGTGACAAGCATCAATACTCCCACAGTTCCATGAGTCAAGCTCATTAGTTTACAGTTAAGGTCATTTTTAAATCAGAATGTCAATTTCCATCTTTGGAATCTACAGCCAACCGGCTGAGTCAAAGTCGGTGGACACACCGCATCAAGCGCAGTCTCGGTCCCACTCTCAAATTTGATCACATAAAATGTTACTTGAAATGTCAAACCCTGGGGAATCTCATCGATTTGCTGATTTATCCAATCACGGTTATCGGTAACAGCAACAGCACATAGAAAATGGACATTTCCACCCACAATTCCTGTCTACATGACATTCCCTGATGAAAACTCAATGGCATTAGACTTACAGTACATTGGCATTTAATATCTGGCATGATGATGACGGCCTGAACTTTTGGCTTATTATCGCTAATGGTATCCTCCCACATAGTTCTTAAGATGGAACTTTTTGTCCTTGTCGGATCGTGCTTTTGCTATAAACTGTTTTCATTATGTCACTCAAATGTTTATCCAGGTTTTGGAGGGCTTTAGGTGACAATATATGTGCACACACACTCCAAAGACAACACACATAAACACCAAAATGACCAAACGAAAGCTTATACAAATGGGATTTATGAGCACAATTTGAGCCATTTCAAATTACTGGTGCAGAGGCAAAATTTGCTGAATGTTCTCCTGATGCAACTGCTTCCAGAAGTTTTCCATGTTTCACACTTTATTTTATTCTCCAGTATGAAGTGCAAGATTACTCATCCCATAATTTTCACCTGTACATAATTTGGGCTCCTAAACTCCAGTGAAATAGGGGTTGAACTGAGAATCACACCATGCTCAAGCCACCTTACTCATCTCCCTCTGACGTGACATTGTGGATACCATATGGACACAGTAACACGCGTACATACATACCTGTGTGGGAGGTGGGCCGAAACTCAACCAAGAGCAGGAGAGAGAGAGAGAGAGAGAGAGAGAAGAGCGATATAAGCAGCGACCCAGATTCACACACACACACAGCAACTGAGGGCTCACGCGCACACAGGTAGAATATTTATTTTTCTCTTGAGAGGTAGGGATTGTGGACTTTTGAACAGGTAACACACTAAACTGAGAAATAAACATGAAGTCAAACTAATTTGCGAGAGAGTGGGGGGAAAGGAGAGAGAGAGAGGTATGTGATAACAGGATAACGTCGTCATCTCTTCTCTTCTCTATCTCTCTCTCTCTCTCTCCTCTTAAATGTTTACACAGACCATCTGCACAGTAGATGCCGCCCCGTCGGGCAAATCCGTCCCGTCTATCGAGCGTCCAACAGACGCCCACAACAACCCTGCAACAACTCCGTGCAGCAAAAGCATATTGAAATTCACTCCCGCACCGAATACTGACATAGCCCACAGACTCCTCTCTCCCTCCTTTGTTCGCAAACCAACAGAAGGTGTGGGGTTTATACGTGTGTGTGTGTGTGTGGGGGGGCAAAGGGTGAATGTGCTCTTGGACAGTGTTGCAATAACCCAGAGCTGGGTGCTCCAGCTCTACTGGCAAACCCCTCGTTTGTGCGTCGCAGCCTTGCTCCCAGCATCTTAGCTGGGTCTCATGAGGCCCCAACAGGCGCCCGTTCACCCATCCAGCCACTATCATCAGCAGTCACCTGGCACAGCCACCAGTTTTACCCCTTGACCATCAGTCACTCTGCCGTAGTTAACCTAACCCAGCCACCCAGTGATAACAGTCATCCGACCAGCCACATCATCTGGTCACCCAACAGGCCACGGTCATCATCAATCATCCATCCATCCATCCATCCAGCGGCGGGGGATCGCAACTCCCCGGAAACAAGTGCGCGCCCACCGGACTGCGAGCGCCTTACCTTGAGCCTTCAATATCCAAAGACGTCGACCGGTTCGCGACCAGAGGTGAAGTGTACCGTCGGTCACTAAAATACAAGTCCACAGGCGAAGAAGAAGATGGTGAGGAGGAGAGGGGAAGAGATTATAAAGGGAGATAGCCAAAAGTTGGGATGCTCTCCCAGAGTCTCGACTGCTGCAACATCCCTGAATTATTTTTAGGATTGGGACATAGATATTCCACCGGCGACCAGTTTTCTCAGTTTCATTCCTCCCGGTGGGTCGCTTGATAAAATCAGGGACTCCATAACGTGGAGTCCTCCCCCAACCTCCGGTCCCGGTTTGTTGTCCGTGCAGGGACAGAGGGAATGAAAAATAATTAGAAATAGAACTGAATTAGCCGTGCGCAACCTAATGTTTCAAGCTGTGGGCTTTTGCGCCAGCGATCCAGCGCGTCTTTTTTTTTTTTTTTTCTTTTTGGATTGTTGTTACATCTGAGTGAGAAATATTTCCCCCTGTGTTGGAATGAAGCCGGGATTGAGTCTCTCCTGTTTGTCGGTACGCGGATAAATGCCGTTATATCCCGTTGAATCCCTGTTAATGTGAGTGCGGTGCTGTGTCTGCTCGCGCATCGGTCGGCAACTGGAGAGAAGGAGTCCGGATCAGACAGCTGATATTCTGCCTTGCCTGGGCGACTTCCATGCGGCAAACCGCCAGAGATACCAGCTCTCCACGAAAGAAAAGAGAGAGAGTGGTGAGAGAGAGAGAGAGAGAGGGAGAGAGAGAGAGAGGGACCTGGTGGGAGAAATACTGAAGAGAGGAGGTGAGGAGAGCTGCCAGAGTTGAGACGAGAAAAAAGGAAGGTTTATGCTGTATATTGTTTCAATGACTGACGCACCGGTGTGTGGCGTGCCCGTGTGTGTGTGTTTGTTTGTGTGTGAGAGAGAGAGACTGGGAGGGGAGGGAGGGAGAGGTGAAGGGGTGGGGGTGGGGGGTGTCTAATCAAGTAGATGAATCGAAAATGCTGCTTTGCCACTGAAGACAAGGGAGATTTAAATGCAGAGGCTGTTGGAAGGCTGTTGCAGAAAGTCTGGGGCTGTGTGTGTGTGTGTGTGTGTGTGTGTGTGTGTAGATAGGGAGAGAGAGGCATGTTTATGTGTACCAAACTGATTAACTGATATTTATTATATTTTGTTATATGATTATAACAGAAATACAATCAAATTGTGACTGTAGAGAGAGAGAACTGGCTGACAAAAACTTCTTCCTTTCTTTCTTTCTCACTGAATTATCGTGCAGATTGTCCCCATCCTTCTCCTGCATAATAAGGTGTCGCCGCCTGCCGACCACCGGGGCTTTTCATTATCTGTCACACACCTTTTGAATAAGGAGAAGAGCAGATCAGTGGAGAGGAGAGGAGAGGAGATGAATGAATGAATGACGACAAGAGCAATGGATAGAGGAGGAGGAGGAGGAGAAGGAAAAGAGACAAGAAGAGGAGGTGAAAAATTTAGGAGAGGGCAGGAGACAAATGAAGGAGAGAGGAGCAGTGGAGAGGAGAGAGCGTAAAGAGAGGAGGGGATAGAAGAGGATGAGGAGAGGTGTGGGGGCAAAGGGAGGAGAGAAGAGAGAAGCAGTGGAGGGGAGAGAAGAAAAAAAGGGTTGAGAAATGGGAAGGAGTTAAGATGGTGTAGTGACAGGGGAAGAGAGAAGAGAAACGTTCAGGAGAGCTGAACAGGACAGAAGGAAAAGAGGTGAGGAGAGGGAAGGAGGTGATGATGACAAAAGGAGAAGATAAGAAAAAGAGGAGAGGGGACAGGAGGGAAGGAGGCAAGGTGAGATGACAGAGAAAGGAGAGGAGAAGTGGGGAGAGAAGTACTATTGATGTCTATCTCTACTTTGTCATTCTGTGTTAGTGACACGTGCCAGCCAATAATCTATTATTATCTCAATTTAAGGCAGATTGTTTTCTTCAAGGTCTGTGGTCCATACTTTAGATTTTGTAATAAAATGTCAGAAAATGAATACTGTGTAAAAAAAAAAAAAAGGAAAAAAAAAGAAAGAAAGAAAAAAAGCCAAACTACCTTGGAAACAAGTTAAATGTTGGAGGGCAGATTGTTATTGTCCTTAAATCATTTAATACCACACTATTTGTAACACAGAATACAAGATTAATTACTTTTTTTGATAAAGTACCAATTGTAGTGTACAAATCTGCAGACCTCTGCTATCTTTGGCAGTTGTATTTTGCTCACAGAAATTTTTACTATTGTCCTCCTGACCTATCGTATTAGATATGATGACTGCAGGCGAGGCAAGACAGGTAGGATATGCTGAATAATGTCCTCTCACAGACTCAGACCTCCTCTGCTAGCCAAGCGGAAAACACCTTGCCATGCTGTAACAACGAAGGATATGATTATCACTTCACCCAAACCCTTTATCCAATCTATTCTGCTGAGGATTTAAACCACGTGAATTATTATCCATTCTATCATTTATATTTTATTTATATTCTATAAGTCTGCAAAGCCCAAAAGTTGGGTGTTTAACTTCATCACTAGTTATCTTTTATGTCTAAATGCATTGTTTACCAGGGTATAATATATAATTAAAAGTATAGATATAAAAGACAAAGAGAAGACCATGATATCCTGCTATTTTGTTGATCTACAACCTCAATGACTCCTCACAGAGGTCATCATCCTTGTCTTCCACAAAGATTTCTGCTGCAGTTTCAAAGCATGCAATGCATTAAGGACCATATGAATCTTTTCTACTTTATACCATTATGGTGTCCCATAGGCTACAAGTACAGTATGCTTGTGTTCAATTTAATGCATCTTCTTTTGAGAATAGTCACACATGGCTACATCATATTGAGATATTTGAAGAATGCATACGCATAGGTAAACACATACACTCTTAGCACACACACTCACACACACACACACACACACACACACACACACACACACACACACACACACAGCTATAGACCTATTGAATTGCTCAGAAGGGAACACAGAGGAACATTTGTTGAGGGAGTCAGCCAGAGATAACGAACATCATATTAATGAATGCCTTCCTCATTCTCTCTGCTCCTCTCTCTCTCTGTTTGTCTGACTCTCTTCTTTTCTTTCTCAGCTCTCTTGATACATGCCTCTCTCTCTCTCTCTCTCTCTCTCTCTCTCTCTCTCTCTCTCTCTCACTTTTCCTCTTCATCCCTCTCACTGTCCCTCTCTTTGCCTCCAATCCCTCTCTACCCCCAGATCTCTCCTGCTCTCTCGCTTTCTTTTTCCCTTTTGATGTTGCACTCTCTCAACCCCTCTCTCACTCGTGCTCTTTTGCTATTTCCTGCTCCTCTGTAACTCAGGGACCCTCGCCACCACCTCCACCTCCCCACCACCATCTCTCTTTCTTTTCTATAAACTTTGTGCTGTCGGGCAATTAATCATTTTTCCGAGGACTCGTTATTTTTTATAAGGGAGCGGCTGACCTCGGATACGGGCACCCAGTCCTGTGCCAGCTGGAAATGACATCACCCATCTCTCCCCTCCTTTTCTCTCTCTCTCTCTCTCCCCGTGTGTCCAATCTCCCCTCTGCCTTTCCCCTGCATTTTAAAACACTAAAACAGTTTTCTCTCCTTCCAGACTGTATCTCATTTACTTGGCTTTATATCTCTGCTGCTTTCCCTGATAGGTAAATATACAGAATCCCCTTCACTTATTTCAGTGATTTTATTGCCACAACTGTTCATCAAAGCAAAGACAGCTAAGCACTATACTAAATGTAATTTGCTGTACAAAATGGCACATTTTATCATATGAAACATAATTTCCCATGAGATATAACATGTGGTGTTCACATGTGAATCCATGCATTTCACAATTGCCCTTCTTATTGATATATCTCTTCTTGTCCCTTTATCACGGTATACTAAAGTCTCCATTCTCATGTGTTTACCTGCACCGCCACTCTCAAGAACTGCGATGCAGCTGTGCAGCGGTGGTAACTGACTTTAACAGGCTTCTCTGTCTCTCTCTCCATCCCTCTGCTCTCTCCCTCCTACAGTGCTCCTCTAGGCTGTGATCAGATAGGAGCTTTATTCTCCTGCTCAAATGCAAAGTGCAGCTGTTTGCCTTGCTTGCTGCAGAGAGAGCAAAAGCTCCTGGGAGGGTCACAATATTCTTGTTGTCATGCAGCACGAAGTTAAAAGTTATAACGAAGTTATACAGCTAATCAACTCGCAAGTTGATTAGCTTTATAGCTAATCTGAGATAACATACTGGATGCATGTGAAAAAGGAGGTGAGAAAGTTATTGAATGCTTCACTTGCTGAAACAATTTAAGAATTGTTTTACTCAATAGTATTTCATTAATGAAATAAGGATTATTGGTGTATCAGTAATACTGTTTAGATCTCTCCACAAACTAAAAATCAAATCTATCTTTATCTTTATTTGGGAGAGAAAAACCTACTATCATCTTCCCCATAACAATCTATTATGAGGTTACTTGAGTGACTGAAAATTAATCTCCTGCTATTGTAAAAATTGGTGAATTTTTAAAGTTGTTTTTGAGCACAACAGCCAGAAAATTATCTCGGTCCAATCTCTTGAATGTGAATATTTTCTGTTTTCTTAGTCATCTGTGATAGAACACAGAATTTCTTTGTTTTTTGGACAAAACAAGCAATCTGAATATGTCAGCTTAAGTTTTGGGAAACAGCAATGGGAATTTTGAATTATTTTCAAACACAGACCAAATAATAAATCATTTAACTGATGAAATAATCTGCAGATTAATTGATCATCAATAATTAATGGATAATGAAAATAATCATTAGTTGTAGCTTGAATAGGTGTCTCTTATAAGACAAAACCTTTCCTAGATGCAATCTTTGGTACAGCTTATTAACTTACATGACCTTTACATTAAAAAGTTCAGGAACTTCAGTGCTATGTAATAACCATGTGAGGCAATTCCAAGGGAATCATTTGACAACTTTTGCAACCAAGCCCAGCAGGTCTACGAATGTTTCCATGATTGAGCTGCTATAGAGCGAATGAACTGTGGTTTAACAAGACTGCAACACGTACTGATTGTTTCACGGTGCATTGGCTTTAATATTCCAACATGCGTTTCATTTCTGCAGTGCCTGTGTGTATATGTGTGTGTGTGTGAGAGAGAGAGAGAGAGAGAGTTTGTTCTTTCATACATGCTTAATCACGTCATCCATCCCTCACAATTTAGGATTTTTGTGTTCATTTGTGCACTTGTGTTATTAGCATTCAGTTGTACTTCAAAGATATTGCTCTCGCCGCTATTTGACAGAAGATTCCAAAGCACTGGGCCAGTATTGCAGGTTTCTTTACATTTCTTCCAGCAGGTCATCAGACCTTGCACAAGCCATTTACGCATCTATTACTGGGCCATTAACACCCTCCCCCTTCACCCCCTTGCTGGAGGGATCCATTCTCACTGGCTGTATTGCTGTAACATATCAGCACATAAACTGCCATCTACCATAACATCTACCTCAATGCCCAGTTACATTGATTCTGTAATCAGTGTTTGTTTTTCAAACAGTCAGTGTTTCATACCTGCAGTTGAGGTTAAATATTAGCATGACCTGTGCTGGTGAGAATGTGCTGCACTTTTTAAATACATTTAGCATTCTTGTGTTGTGCATATGGGATGAGAAATTCTAAGGAAAAATAATCGTTAACTTACAAGAGTGACAGATATTAGCTTTTTTGTCTGTTTGTTTTTTTCTTAATTTAAAGCCCTGAACAAGTCTATTAGCATATTTTCAACACTACTTACCAACTGAAAGTAACAGTATGTGGCTAAGAGTTGAAATGAGTCAATAGAGGGTGTACCACCTCAGTAGGCATGGAATCTGAAAGACTGGAAGTCTTTTTTGCACAGAAGTGAGTGTATGTAACAAAGTAAACTAGATTAGGCACTTTCTCTCCCTTGCCTCTGGGTTATAGATACAGGGAATTATGCCAAGTGGCCAGAAAAATGGAAAACCATGTCCACTGTAATGCAATTCAGTACAATATCCATTGTGGTACTTAAAGGCCTAATGGCCATTTTTAGCTGAGAGTGCATTAAGGCAATGAGGTTGTAGTTGCTTGTGGTGTTGCATTGGACTGCATTACACTGAAAGGTGTATAACATCTGTATTATGTCAATGACAGTATCAATTCAATAAAAAAGTGTGAAAGGTTTTACACTGGTAATATTTATTGCAAGGCTAATGTACTGCATTGCATTAGTCACAAACTGCTTAGGTGCGATTTCATGGAGAGACAGGGAGACAACTCACCAACGGTTTCACATAAATCATTTGTCCCCCTCAATTAACGCTATCAAGTGTCTGTGACAAACTCACCCCTCCAAGTACATATGAGCGAGAGAAACAGAGAGACAAACTCTGCAGTCCTTGGTTCACATTGGTTCACACTTTTGACAAATTGTAGGCCCAGCTGCAGACCAATAACTTAATCAGAGAGAAATGTTCACTGAGTCACTTGTTCTGTGTCTGAAACACATTCACAACTGAAACAAAATGAATTAAATTACAAAATGGCAGCATGTTGATTGAAATAATGCTGAAAATCTTGTGTTGTGACTACTGATGAATTTCATAATATGAATATTGATATCTTTCTCCATTCACATGGTTCACCCAGCCCAGAAAGCCTGGCTAAGAAACAAATTTAGTCATCTTAATGTGCATTTGATTGCACCCAGAAATTATGTATTCAGTTATTTATACAATCAAATCAATTAAGTCAATCATCATCAATATATATTTTTTCCCCCTGTTTTTTGGTGTTGCTTTTTCTTTTTCTGTACAGATCAGGCCAACAACTTGTCCCAGACTCATTACACTCATTAGGTCAGGATGGCATGTTAAGTGACAATGTATTATGCTGTCTGTACTACAGTGTATGCAGTTTAATACCATTACACATTTGCAAACATCAGGCTGTGATTTCTAATGCCACAATAATTGTACGCCCTCAAGATGTGAATATAGTGTGTTAGTATCATGTACACTGTTTATGGTTAGAATTGCTGGCGAGCTCAAAAACTACAATATCCAGAGGCTTCGGCGCTTCAAATCTCTTTACGCTGATTGGTCGCTTCAGAATTCAATCCGCTGGCGGAGACGTGTTTCCTAGTCAGAGCATCCCTCCGTCATGGCGTCTGTTTGGGCGAAATCCTTCTCTAACCTGACGGTCCTGCCTGTTTTCCTCCTGCTGCTGCTATGTCTAGCTCCCGGCGGAGGACAGAAGAAGAAGGAGGTAATTCTTCAACCGCGTTAATTATTTTTTCTGCGAAAATTGTTGTTTTGTTTAATGGAAGGACTGTACAGGTTGAATCTGCCGGTGTGCGTTAAGCTAGTGAGGCTTAGCAAGAATAGAGAGGAAGTTAGCTGGGGCTAAGCTCTACTTGCCTACTCCTGGAGGACCATTGTTGCTACGCATATGATGCGAATGAAAGAGACTCTACTTACAATTTCCCCCTTTTTTGTACATGTGCTGCCTGTCTAAGCTTTGTTCGCTCTCTGTGATGACATGCGTACGTACAGGATTAGGCATGGCACACTAACTAACTAATGTAGCCTAACCACTGTATTGTGTACTTATAGTCGTTTCTAAAAGGTCTGTTGTGTTGGGGAACACCGCAAACATATCCTACGTGTTTACACTGACATTTTATATTGCTCCGAGAGGAGCTTCACAACTCAAAAAACATTATTGCGTTATTGGCAGCAAGGATTTTATTTTGAAACTCGGTAGTGCAGGAAGTGCTCTGTTTTACTCCTTGGCAGCTTAACAGTGATATTAGACGATGCTTGCGAGAATCACACAATAATCACAATAACAGCTAGCTGCGTGCTAGCTGCATTTAGATTGTTGCACAGCTCCCAAATAGCCGCGTTTCACTACTGCTGGTTTAGTGTAAGAGGCTGTCATGTGGACCTTTTATCGAGGCGATAGTAGATCAATTCAGTTGAACAGGAAGTGAGGAGGAAGCTGTCGTGGCTTAGTTGCTCGACCTGATTTGTCACTGGGCTGTTTGGTCACATGCTGTCTCTTTCCGTCTTTTTAGTATTGAATCGACTCGGTTTACTTATAAATATAATGTTGGTTATGTTAGTAATATGCTCCCTTATGACAATACTGTCACACACACGTATTGGTGATAAGTTTAGCAGTGTTAGAGCAACCCAGACGTTGGAAGTGAACGTGCAAGTTGTGATGATTGAACAGGGGTAATCTTTGGGATCATTACTCTGATTTGCATGCTCTGCATGCTCTGATCTTTTTTAAAACTGTTGCAGTCAAAGCCAGTATATCATGTATGTGGTGACATGAAACAGCATCTTTTTGTGCTGTTGATTCCTGCTTTTTGTTTTCTATGGATATTTTTTCTTCATTTCAAAAACTAAACATTGTTATTTATTTATTTTTTAAGTTTGGGAATAGTAGTTTCACAAAATAATCTTAAATTGAAATTCATTTATTAGCTATATCAAGAGGCTTCACCCATCTCACGTAGACTGCGGAATTAGATTGTAAAACTATATTATTCATGGACACTGTCTAATTACACTGCAGTTGAGCACAGCAGAGCAGCAGTCTCACTAAAAAGCTTACATGTTAAGTCTCACATTTTACCTATTGGTGCCTTTACTGGCATCTTACATGAGCATCATCTTGATGTAAAAACATTTTCCCACACAGTCAAGAGAAATTATAATTTTAAAAAATCTGTCCACGTGATATTTAGGTAGTAAAGACTTGATGCACTGTTGGGCACCTCCTGCAAGGCTTGTAACAGCGCTGTTAGGGCAACCACATGGGATGGTAGCACATGAAGCGGTGTCTGTGTCTGCATTTAGTATCATAGCCGTGCAGGCGAGAGTGTGAAGAAACACACAGCGAAGAAGGAAACCTCACGCTGCTCTGCTCTCCTTTTTTGTCATCCCTCCTCCTGTTTTCATTCAAAGCTAGGTTTCCAGTTAGATCGTTTTGAGACAACACTGTATACTACAAAGACACAACAAAAAAAGTAAGATCCATCACCTGTCAACATGAGGTTCCAATCTGGGGCTCAAATCAACATTTAGTGGGCAGCCTTAGTTGGTTGTAATATATTGCCATGAACCAAGGCTTCGAACCAAGTCAGAGCGCTATTGTAAGTTTACTGTTGCAACGCCTCATCAGCACCTTTCTTCTCAGCTGACTTTGCATATGAATAGAAAATTGATTGAGTGGACAAATTGTGGAATGAATAGATGAAGGAATGCATGGACAAATACATGACAGGTGAACAAATATTTGAATTAATGAATAAAAAATTGAATATGTTGACAAATGAAAGAACAAAGGACTGACTGAGTGGAAGAATAAACTGGTGAGTAAATGGACAGATTAACTGATGATGGAAAAGTATTTGAATGAGTGAGTGAATAGTGAATAATTGAGACTGACATGTTTGCCCAGCAGTTCACTCTAAACATTTCATTTTTTCTGTCTCTAATTTTGATGGCTTACATGGTGTTTGTGTAATTAATGTGTCACTTCTTGCCATTTTAACATTCAGAAGACTTTCTATAACAAAACAGTAACTTCTTTAGCCACATTTATTTTCTTATTACCTGTATTAGGGAGCTACAGTATAGACACAGGGAACATTTTCAGTTAGAATGATTATGTAAAATCAAAATGAATTGTTTTACTTTTGACAATGTAACATACAGTTATGTCTTGCAAAGTAAAACACAGAGAGCTGAAGATAGTTAGCACATGGATGGCAACATTATGTATTATTAACATTTTCCTGGTGCAAATTCTGTTCCATACGTTGACCACCATCCTGTTTAAAGGGCCTCTGTCTATCAAAGCTTTGTGGGAAAAATCTTGTCTGTGTAATGTCTCTAAAAGTTGTAGTGTAAAGGAGTTTAAAACTCAGTTTTACAGGTAATAATAAATTCTCTATTAAATTCCTATTTTTAACCTTTTTACCCAGGGACAGTCTGCTAACATCAGTGCTTATTTTCAGCAATGCCTTGCTTCACATTCACAAAAGTACACCAGGGAGTTGCCCATTATAGCCACAGTCTGCTGTTAGGCACTGACCGGCTCAAGGACACCTCTACATTATCTAATGAGTGACAGAGAGAGCATTTCTCAATCACTTACCCAGCTGAAATTTATCCAGCTATTATTAGTTTGCTTCTCTGACATTGAGGTGACTGTCTTTAGAACCTTCGAGATAAATATTTTGTTAACTTTGGTCCATCCGGTCTGAAAGATCTGAATGTGACTCTCTAGTAACAGACAGAAGTTCGAGCCACACATACCTACGCAAGCACACATAGGCACACATAGGTGCACACACACACACACACACACAGACATACTTTCAATGAGCCACAGGAGAGATATTGAGGGGTTATAATGTGAGAAATGTACTTTCCCAGTTGCCTGCCTGGGGCCATGGCAGAGGAGGTGGAGGAGGCAGAGGAAGATCTTATTTAGCTGAAAATGGACTAAATGGTGAAGCAGCACTTTGTATTCATCTCACCAACTTCAGCTCTCCCTCACTGCCCTTCGTCTTGCCCAGGCCACCATATGCTTTAACTCTAAGCTGTAGGGCTGGGTAACATGGGCAGAAAGTTACAATTAAGGCAGTCCTTAAACACCAGTTAAACCTGTGTTTAAATCCTAATTTACTTACATTACAGTGCTCTCTAAATTTCTGTGTTTCCTCTCCCTGGTTCACCAGTAAGTTAATCATTATAATGATTAAGTAACCAGATTAACAATATAATAACTACATAATAATTATAGTGATCTAAACATATATGGTTAGAATGTGAGCTACATGGCGGACTAGATCATGTCTTTATTTCACTGGCACACCAAATGCATTTTTAGATTGAGTCCAGTCTACCTGAAGGGAAAGGGCTGAGAGAGAGCAGAAGACACTTTTGATTTTAAAACACTGGTGTCAGGCTTTGGATTTGGTTTTGATGTAATATAGGAATTGTTGTAGTTTGGATTTACTTGTGTTGACTTCTTCTATAGTTTTGCTACTCATCAAACAGATAGGAGCCTAACAGTGTTTCTATCTACTCCTATTTGTCATACTTTTATGGAGCAGAATTTAAGACCAACTTCTGTCAAGCAAGGAGTTTGCCCTTGGTGGCTAATTTCATGTTGTCTGCATTTGCTTCACAGTAAAAGCCTTCTAGTAAATTAGTGGTTTCAGTTGTTATAAAAGTATTCTTAGTTGTGTAATACAAATTGACTCCATAATATTGATTTACAGTTTCTTTGTTATTCACCAAAGTCAAATGGGACTAAAACACTGGTGGAAAGTTAATTAAATCTAACAAAGGTATGAAGTATGGAGCCACCACTATAAGTCTTCCTCATGAAAGAGCAGTAGAAAGTGTTGAGTTTGCATTACCAGAGCAAGGAACGAGTAGTTTCATTACAATTCAAGTTCACATGCAATGGTGCTTCTATCTGTTAAGAGCAGAAAAGGAGGAGATAAAACAAAACCCTCCGTATCCATTCTATTACCCAGGACATGCACAGTTGGTCTTTTGAATATGTCCTGTTGCTGCCTGCATGAAATCACATCTTTGGCAAATCAGTTGACTGACAGTAGAGTTCAGCTGAGCGTGGGCTTGGCTTGGTAATGTTGCTTCATGAGCTTGCAGTGGAATTTCAGATCAGCACAGTACAGTACAACATTTTGCATCAAAAGTGTGCTGTATCATGCTGATGGAAAGTGGTATTACTGTCAGAGCCAGACCCCAGAGCACTGATAGTGACAGTTGTGGCCACTATTATTTATGCCCTAGAAAGTTTAATGTGTAAGAAAGCACAGAAAATGTTAGCTTTTCCTTATTTTCCTCTCCTTAGAGCTAATCAGGATGGATGTATGGGTGGGTAGAGGATAAAAATTTAGTCTGAAATGGGGTAAGGAGAAGTTAAGGAGAAACTTAAGCATTGAGATCGTGACAGACAGAAAGAAAGAGAGAAATTAAAAGAAATAAAAAAAAGAAGTGAGGGCAGCAGTGATGGACCCCTGCCTTTTTAAATCCTGCTATATGCCCCTCAGGGAATGGAAGAAATAGTCATGGAGAGAGAAATGATATTTATATCCCTTCAATACTCTCTCGTTCATCACCACAGCTCTGCCAGATATTATATCTAGCTTGTGTTGTGTTTCTGTCTTTAAGGCTGACTACAGCACAAAGAAAGAACCAATGTAAGCACTTCCTATACCCAGGCATATGGAGTCAGGGGAGGTAAAGAGAGAAAAAAGTCCAGGACAGCGAGTCTGAGGCAAGGAGAATTATATATCTAGAGAGTTATATATCTACAGAGAGATAGAGATTGCAAAGTAGTGGGCTTGGTAGCACACCCAGGGACCAGTCTAATAAGTGGATCGGAATAATAAGAGCCTGCTACCTCTGCACACAGAGGCGCAATAAACTACTGGGTAGACCCTTCAGGGCATAACCCAAGCCACTTGCTGAGTTTAGACTGGGGCTTATGAAGCTGAACACTATGTAAGCACTATTGACTCTTGGTTTTTTGTATGGCCTGTTCATCAGAAAATAAACCGTAGCTCACTGTTCATACTTACGTACTGTCTTCCTGCCCATGGATTTTCGATTACAAGCGGGTTCTCTCTGAGAAAGCATAACTTTTCCCCATTAATTCATTAATGCATATTAAGTTTTTGACCTGCAATGCCTTGTGTAAAATGTATCTGATCAAAAGTGTAAATTGAAGTGGAATAGTATGATAAAAATGTAAAGTTTACAAATGATGTCTGAAATACTGCCAATATCTGAGTTGGGAGTACAACTAAGAAAAATATGGATTGAATGAAATTTGACCAGCTGTCTGATGTAAGGATTATTTTGAGAAAAACTAAATCTTTGGGAGATGGGAGACCCATTTTGACAAGTGCTGATCATAAGAATACTGACTTTGAGATGGAATTTCAGTAGAAGTAAGTAAGTTAACACCAATAGCTCTTAAATTTGACATTAATACACAGACTGTAGGCATATATTTCTTGATTTATAGCATGTACTAACATTTGAGTTTTAACATTCATAAATAATTGACATGAGCTTAAGGGCTGTGAAATGTTTTTGTTTGGATTGATACTCCTAGACTGGAGCTAACATACAGTAGGTGCGACCAACTGAATGATCACCGAACAGTTTGTTGGTCAGTGGAGTTCAAGCATGCTTCAATATTTTATATAGAGTGATATATAGTATATGTAAATTTAGCTCTAAACTTTATTTTTAACAACCACGCTGTATAAATGAGTACTTGTTTTCATACTGTGTAGGGAAAGTGGGTTGTAGTTTCAATAGTGTCCTGTGCCGTGTAGGTACTGGTGTCAGTGTGTGGAGTTGTTTACTGTGTGTGCATCTGCATAAGTGTGTGTTAGTTCCAGTCATCTGTCCAATGCCAGACACCATACTGGGTTTGATTTGGGTTTAGAGGTAATTGCACCATCTGGGTTTGTCTTTACATTTCTGTCTGCACCTTAGCTGTTTCCACTGTCAGCGCTCTCACTGACACGACAGATTCCCTTTCATCGCTTCTTTTCCTCTTTTTTTCTTTTCACCTACTTTATCACAGTCTTTGTTAATTTCTGTCTGTATGTCTTTTCTCAAATGGGTCTTTTCCTCCTCTTTTATGCATGCACGCCAGTGCTCTGTCTCGGTTGATTCTCTGTGTCCCTTTTTTCTCATGAAAATAAATGTGAATGTTTCAAGGGTTCAGGAGAGATGAATATTGTATCCCAACCTCTTTCCCTTGTGTGTTGCCAATATAGCCGAAACTGCAGCTAAAAAGCAGCCATAATGGTGCCATATTTTGCTCAGTGAAATGTTTCAATGTTCTCCCAGTGAATTCAGGGGTGATTTGTTTGGATCTCGCTCATTAGCCGTAGTCATCTGAATTATTGATGCAGTAGTGTCAGGCCTGCTTTCCCGATGACTGATGGCCTGTGTTCCCAAGTCATTTTCCTCCTCTGTTATTCCTCCCTCTCCTCCTCCTTTTTCCTTCCCTTTCCAGCACTTCTATAACTAATTTTCTGAGTGGCCAAAGGATTTCCATCTCCCGCTCTCAGTCCCCTTATCCACTCCTTTCCACTCCTCTGTATTGTGTCACCTCCCCTGTATTTTTGTTCCTTCAGCCACCCTTCTCTGCACACCTCTTTGACATTTCTATAATTATGTGGTGACATGAAATGATTTCTCACTTTCCTATTACCCCGTTCCCTACTTTTTTCTTCTATCGGGTCCTCCCCCTGTCTTCTTTGCTTTCTTCTTCCCTCCCCTTGTCCCTCCCTCCTAACTCTTTTGCCATTTTCCTGACATTTCTGAGACTAATTTCTGTGCCAGCCCTGTTAAATCTGAGAGGAGTGCAGGGTGTGTCCTTGTTGTTGTGGCCATTAATTTCTCACTGCCATTCATCAGAGGTATTGGAACTTTCTCCTTCTGAAATGTCTATATGCGTTTGCTTGGTTAGTTATTGAGTGAGTCATTTACTGAATCATGATGTCGGTCACCTATTCAATACATCAATTATTTATGTAGTCAGTCATTCATTTACTCAACCACCATTTACTCAGTTGGTCATTTACTTAGACATTAGACCTACCCCTCAGTGTCACATAGAGCTTCCTAGTCATTCTAGTTCAAAAAGTAATAAAACAGGCCATTCACAGTTTTTTGCCCATTGATCTCTTTGTAACTTGCTGTAGTCACTCACTCAGTCATTTGTTGACTTGTCAGTCATGTACTCAGGTTGTCAGTGAGTCACTCACTCACTGGGCCATCCCTTCACTTCCTAACCTTTTCAGTAAATCAGTCAGCCAGAAAGACTTGCTCTTAGTGTCAAATAAATCAGCCTGTCCCTCAGTCCTGGATTTGGTCATTCATTTAGAAAGTTTGTTAGGACCTTCTGTCACATTCATGCCATTTCAAGGTTTCTGCAGTTTTTGACTTGTAAATAGCATTCACCTCAACACTGAGGTTGAGGAGGATGTCTGTCATTCAACCTGATTACAACCATATATAATGGATAAAGTGTTATGTTGTCAATGCACAGTATTTTTAACCCTTACGTGTCTAGTTCTACAACGTTCTTGAGTTTTCTTGTTGCATGTTGTAAACATAGGAGTCTTTCCCATCTCTACCATTATATGATGTGAACACAGCATTAGTCTCACAGTCAGTCACAGTCGCTGAGTGACTTCTGTTTGAGAGTCAGAAATCTCAGTTGTTGTCTGACTGTTGTGTCAGGCAAACTGATGCTTAGATAGATGCTGGTTACTGGACAGTCTGTCTAACTGCTAATGGTCTTCTCTGATCATTCATCCCTGTCTGTCTTCATCACTCCTTATCTCCAGAGGGAAATGTTGTCATAACAATTCTCCCTCCATTGCCCACCCCCCCTCTTCTCGGTCATTTCTCTTCTCATCCCATTTTTCATTTTCTTTCTTCATCCCTCAACTTCCCCCCATCTTCCACGTCTCTGCTCCGTTTCTCCTTTGCTCCCTCCTGCTGTTCCCCCTCCCATCCACCCCCACAGTGACAGGCCTTGCCGTATAGCTGATATGAGGAGGCATGTTATCCTACTGTGTGTGTATGTTTGTGTGTGGGAATGTGTGTTTGTGTGTCTGTCTGGCTCGCGGCTGATAAGACGTCACACTCTTATCCTCCCAGACAGACCTGTGTCGCCATGATGGTTCACAGGCCACACACACACACACACACACACACACACTCACGTATACAGACGCAGCTACACACAGAAACACACATTAACACATATGCGCTTTCATACACACAGTCTTGACTATGCACTGCTGTTAGATATATGGAGCTTTTACTAATGCTGTGTGTGTAGAAACACAAATGAGCACACACACACACACACACACACACACACACATACACACACACACACAGTCTTTTAGCCCTGTGCAGAGTGTTAACAGGCTTTCTGCCAGTGAAGCAGAAAGACTAAGAGTTTAATAAGAGAGAATCATCAGATATCTATGACAGGCAACATGCACACACACACACACAGAAACACACACACAGCATTAGTAAAAGCTCCACTATATCTAACAACCCAGTGCATAGTCAAGACTGTGTGTATGAAAGCGCATATGTGTTAATGTGTGTTTCTGTGTGTAGCTGCGTCTGTATACGTGAGTGTGTGTGTGTGTGTGTGTGTGTGCTCATTTGTGTTTCTCTTCATGGTAGAGAGGCTGTCATAAGACTGCCTTAGTGAAAACACTTGTCATGAGAGGCTAAGTACAGAGGAGAAGGGGGAATGAGACAAGCAGATTTCTTTTTCCTAGAGTTGTGTTTAGTCATGTTTGACCTGAGGACAGTGCTCTGGTGGGCAGAGTGAGTCCTTGTTAGGTAAAGCTACACCTACAAATAATCAAACCAGTGATGAATTATTGAATTATGTTATCACAGCCTTTTGAAAGTATTTTATTTGTCCAGGGAATGTCAAGTCATCGCCACGGCCTTTCCAGCTCTCCTCCTGCTTCTATCACACAGCTCCCTGGTGTGACCATGTTTGACTGAGGGATAGATAGCAGGAGGAGGGTGTGGTGGGGTGGTGGTGGTGGTGTTGGGAGGGTTGATGGGTGTGTGAGGTGGGCGGGCATCTCTAACCTCTAGGCTTTGTTGGTTATTATGGTTGAAAAATACATCTGAAAGTGAAAGTCCTCAGAGAAAAAAAGTTAGAAAAGTGCACTCCCTCCTCTGCCCGGTTGCATTGAGATTTATTCTGAATTACAATTCTGTCTAAGCTTGCCTGTCTAACTGACAGGTTATTTATGGCCCCAAAATAAGTTATTAAACACACACTACACACACACATGCACACACACACACACACACTTGCACACATACGGAGCAATATGGCAATATAACGTGATGAACTGAAGCAGTTTAGCATAAAGCTGTAGTCAGGATAAATGCTAAATGCCATTTAGTGTCAGACCTGGTCTCTTTCTCTCTCCCTCTCAATTTCTCACTTTCACTTTTTTTTCCTCACGTTTTTTTTTAACAAAAGGCAATTTGTTGTAAGGCATTTGTGGGTATTTGTGAGATTTGTTAGCATTTACCTTTCATTACATGATAAGCAATGTCTATAAGTGATCCGTGTGGCATACTGTATGTTTGCTTATGTTTCTGTTTAATTTAGATAATTAATTTAGAGGGAATATTACATTTGATGAAGACCAAGACTCCTTTTTCATGAGGATTAACATAAATCCTGGGTGGTTACATTGTATTTGGTCAGAAACTGTGCAGTCATTTTTTTTTCCTGGCAATGAAACAGGGCGGAGGTGACGCATCAGCCGTCATCTTTACATACGATGCCCTGTTGCTGCTCATGCCATCACTTTCCATAGTTTAATTAAAACATTCTGTAATTCTGTGATTGGAGAAAATGGAAATCATAATATTGAAACTTACTTTAATTCACAGTGTGGTTAAGTGGTGAATATTAAAATACGTTTCAGTAAATTATGTAAAAGCCAGTGCTTTTCCTAATTCGTTTAATGTGATCACCAGTCAGAAGAGACCTTGTATGCATTGTGGTGCCTAAAAATAGAAACTAAGCATGGATGCCAGGAGCCAGGTTCATTTTTCCAGAGTAACAAATATGGTTGTCGGAGAGGTTGTCAGAGCAATGCACAGGCAATGATGGAGTTGCTGTTTGGTAAGGAATGAATACTAATTTAGATGGCATTCAGTTGTGGGAATGATGACCTGTATGTAACTGACACCAAACGTCATACTGATAAAAGTGAAAGCCATATCTCTGCTGATTTCACTGACTCAGGTGCTGATACAGCTAGAGCTTTAAAGCCTGCAACAACTGAATGTCAGTTATTTTAGAGTGTGAATCTCATACAGTGATGGAATTAGCAGCTTGACTATCACTGCAAACTCTTTAGCATCATCCAAAGATAAATACAGACACACGCATCATGAAATTTGGAGGCAAATTAGTTTTTTCCAACACCTCCAACAAGCGCATCATCACTCCACTTATCACTGCAGTAGAGAAGTGGGTAAATAATAAAGGGAGTGAAGTATTTTGTGTTGATATACAGTAATTCAAAATATAATCATGTTTAATCTTAGGGAATATATTAAGTCGTCTCAAATCAAACAGGTAAAATCCAAATGAAGTAACAACCCATAATTTAAGTCCAGACCTCAACTATGAAGTTGAACTGTTGTTTTTTTTTCTTTGAGTAACTATAGGACATAATTGGCAGCTCTGTTGCATATTCTTTCCATAACAGTTGTCTTGCAGCATGAAACAATACAACTTTTGGATGCATGATAGATAAAATCAAAAACAGCAAAAACCGTTTTCTCAGAGTTGACAGACGCCCAGCTGGAATGCAGTAAAAGCTTATCCTGATTCTAACTGTTGTCTTCACTGAAATAAAATAAGAGAGTAAGGGAAGGCTCTTTGAACTATGGCTGACAGATCATGTCTTTAATGAGGAGCTTGATTTGCGATGATTGTTGCACCCCTTGTTTCAACTGAGCAACTGGTGGTCACTCCCCTTCCCAGCTGTTCAGATTATTGACCAGCCAATTAGTCTCACCAGCCGAGCTCAGAGCACGATATGATTAGTGCAACTAGCTCACCATCTCCCTTGTGAGACTGACACCACTTTGCAGTTGGCGGTAAGACAGCTGTAGCTTGCTGGGCTAGAAAAAGTTACATTACTCTTATCACAGCCTATAAGGCTGCATTCAGAGTACTTGGACAGGGCGTAAAACTTTAATGCATGCATTTTTTTGTGGCAATAAAGCAAGAAAGGTTCTGGACAGCAGCTTCTCTCTAGTGGTTTTATTGCCAACTCATTCTGAAATGAGCTCTTTAGTCAGTGCACCAGCCCATTCAGGTCTAACTGCTTCATCAAACCAAGGTTGTGATAAAATATCAGTGCAAGTGCCTAGTGGTCATTATGTAAGATGTTCACAGGATGTCATGTTGTATAATGCCTTCTCTCAGTTCTCAGTTTTTACAGTATGTATGACCAAAAATCTTAACAAAAAGCAATAGTAAATCCATAAAGATGGCCTTCATATACAGTAGCAACAATCTTCGTGTTATCCTCCGTCATGTTAAATCTTTGCAGTTTATTGGTCATGAAAAATAACTTAAGGCTTTTCAGCTGTCCCTTTTTCCCCCACAGACTACACATTGCTCATTGTTTTTGACAGCCTATTTACCTAAATTTGTCAGATGTGTGAGTCACTGGGCCATAGGACTTTGCGTCAGACCAAAAGCTTAAGTCTTGCCACTAATAGTTTGTATGTAAATAAAATGAATAAAGCCTTACATACAAGAAAATGTATGTTATTTATGTAAAATTCAGGGCGGCACAGTGGTGCAGTGGTTAACACTGTCGCCTCACAGCAAGAAGGTTTTGGGTTTGAGCCCTGGTTCGCCTGGGGCTTTTCTGTGTAGAGTTTGAAAGTTCTCCCTGTGCCTGCGTGTGCCGTTCTCTCTGGGTACTCCGGCTTCGGTCAATCGGTGAGTCTAAATTGCCCGTAGGTGTGAATGTGAGTGTGAATGGTTGGTTGTCTATATATGTTGGCCCTGGGATGCACTGGTGATCTGTCCAGGGTGTACACTGCCTCTCACCCAGTGTCAGCTGGGATAGGCTACAGCCCCCCTCCGCGACCCTTAATGGATAAGCGGTATAGATAATGTTTGAATGAATAAATGAATGAATAAATGAATGTAAAAGAAATGTAGGAGGCAGGCAGACCAGATAATATCTAAAACATATGCACATACAAATTACAAAGTAAGATTATTAATTATGGGACTTGCCTGAAAGTGCAATTACATTTTTATCTGCCTTCTAATAGTTTGCACTTCCATTAACATTTAAAAAAAAAAGATACATAGCAGCTGTCATCGTGCTGTTCCTTTATAACATACTTTTTGTAAGAAATAGCTAATCCTCTGAACTGTACTCTGCACATAGTTGATGGAAGCATATTTACCTGGGGTAAATTTCTATTTCAAGGTAACTCATGTATGTAGTTATTGTTTACTTTGCACAATAAAGTCGGGTGTACTTGTGATATTTTTGGAGATTCAGAATTGTGCTCAAAAGCTGCTATTCTTCCATCTTTAATAGGTCTAGTGAGACTGAATGCTTACCTAAGCAGAAGCAAATAACAAATGTGAATGGCTTATAAGGCTAATTAGGAGCACATTAAGCTCACAGTTATTAGGCACTAATACTATTGTTAGCTTCCAAAGGTTAATGAGGTAGCACACTAGGCCAATTACACTTGTATTTCTAATATGCTTATACAGTATGTGCATTGTGTGCCTGGCCCTGACTTTGACCATTAAAAATGATCACTGCAGGCAGATTGGCACGGTCTACGTGCTTGACAGGTGCTTAAAGTTAAAAGACAGAGAGAGAGGGAGAGTAAATGGAAGGTTCAGAGCTAAAGGTCACACAGTAGAGAGACACAGTACATCTGGGAAGCAGAAAAGAGGAGGGCAGCTGACCTGGTGCTGAGACAGGCTCGCAATTTCATGACCTTTAGTGAGTCTAAACCCCTCACTTCCTTTTCTCTGTCTTTTGCTTTCCACATAAGCCAGCAATTGCCACTTTTGTGTCTCTCTGTCATCTTGAAGTTACTTTTGTAACACCAATTATTGTTGGTACAGTACTGTTGGCAACAGTAGTGAATTCAGGTCAATCCTTCCTTTGTACCTGGAAACAAAGATGTGACATTTTAGATGTTTTTTGGATTTTTGTTTGATTGTACAGAGCTCCTCAGTGGATTGGTTAGGATGATTAATGAAACAGAAATATTTAGTTTCGGAACAAAATTTATTTTATAATGCATGCCCTTCATATTAGGGCCGTGCATCTTTATTGATCTCACAATTTGATTCGATTACAATTATCCTGTCAACGATTCGATTCGATTCAATTCGATTGGCTATCACAATGCATCATAATGCATGACAATGTATTACATCCCCAGTTTTCTGTATTACTGCATATTGCTACTTTTTCATTAATGAATAAAAGCAGTCAGATAAATATGAACTCCATTTTTTATTACTTAGAAAAAGGCTTTAGAAATCCATGTAAACATAAATGTCCACATTATAAAACCAAAATGAATAAATTGTATATGTCTAGCTTACCTATATTTGTGTGTGAAATTCTTCCATCCTCAAAAACAAAACTAATACTCACACAGCAGCTGTCTTCTGCTCTAAGAAAGGACACTTACATGATATACATGAGCCAGCAGCTCTGCCAGATGAGCACGTGTTTGAGACTCATAACGAGTCATCATGAGTCACTGCATCGATGCAGAATTTTCAACACCCCTCCTTCATATACAAATTTTTCATATATTTTGATACCTGAGACACATAGCCTAACATAAGCGACTGTGATCAGAGTCCATGAGTTGGGCATGAAACGAGTGCTTTGCACACGTAGGCATTAGCTGCTGAGGCTATGAACTAGCCTATGCAAAGCTTTAATTGTGAAGTATTGACAGAAATTAGAATATTTATATTGACAAAATCTAACTTTTGCTCAGAGCAAAAACTTACTCTCCTACCTGATTACTGATGGAGGCTGCTTTGCCATGATTAAAGGAAAACAGATAAACACTGTAATAAGCTCAACCCTTCATTCATCCCTCAGAACTTGTATTTCATTATGGGCACTTGAGAAAATAATTTTCACTTCTCTTTCAAGTCTCAAGAGTGAGCTCTGAAGTGTCAAGTCTATTTACTGAGTTGTATCTAATTACTATGTGGAAATGGACAGTAAAGCACATTACATGGAAAACTACTTCTAGTTCTATTCTTATATTAAGGAAGGACTATATAACATAATGAATTTATAAATCCAATGACGACCAATTAAAAGGGGGAAAAGTGGCTGTTTTCCTTTTGTTTCCCTCTTCCTGGTTGCATCCTTCCATTTTTATCCTGCGGAGTCAAACTGGGCTGTGTGAACCTTGAATTTGTCTATGCAACTGTAACTTTCCTCCTCATCTCAAAGTCTCTGACATCCTTTTACTGAAGTCCTTGATTCTTAAGTTTATGTAAGATGGATGAAGAAGGATGCTGCTGTTTGTCTGATCACTCAAACACTCATGGATAATTCTGACCAAATTGATAAAAGTTATTATTATTTTTTTTTGACTCTAGCCTACTCCAGAGTAAGACGGAGAGTGAGCTGAAGATAATAAGGTTCGGAAAGACTTGATGGTAACATGTCCCCTACATCGGGATGAATTAACCGTATGTCGGGGAGATGAAGGAGCCCTCGTATTCACTTTGTGTTCCTTTCAAATTCAGGAGAATGGCCCTTTGCTGCGACTGACACATCTCCAGGGCTCCATTTATGTCTTCTTTTTTAAGATTCCCAGTAGTTTTTTAAAAAGAACTAGTTCCAAATCCATTTTTCTTTTTCTCTGTTTTTGCCCTGCAGTTAGTTTTGATTGTTTTGTTCCTTCCTTTTACTAAGGGCCGATAAGTATAATGTTGGCTATGCTTTTGGTGCTCTATTAAGTGTGACCTGCATTAGAGTTATAGTTATTTTTACCAATAGTCTGCCAACTTACCGGATAAACGAAGTTATCGTAATATATCCTTCTATGGGTTTTATGTTAGACAGTAGTTGCCCTAGTAGTTTCTCACCTTTGTTTCCCTGGTGCCTCGCTCAAGGATGCAACAGATGTTGCTGTGCAATACAGGAAAAGCATTTTTTATTCCCCTGCTGTACATTCCTGCCTAGCCCCTCAAGGTGTTTGAATTACTTCTTTTCAAATCCCGTGATGCACTTTTTTATTATTATTAGATTTTCACCTGATGTTGACTGCTGTAAGCTTACTTAAAATCCCCCCAACAAATGTAAATCCTTGAGGAAACTAATTTACACACAGATTTGTTTTGCTTTTGCTTTTTGCCAGATAATCATGCACTCCCTTTGAAACATGCTTTTGGCTACTAAAAATAATAAGCAAAGGAGTCATTTTGTTTGTTTGTTTTGGGATCATTACAAGAATGCTAAGAATGCTTGTCCAGTTGTTGCTGCCAAGGCAAGCATTGGGCACACGACAGCACTTAGGCTTTAGACACACTTTATACACACTGTGTATTGTGTTGATCAGCCCGTGCTACAACAGGTATGAGACTCAGATGTGTAACTACCATATTTTGACTGTATTCAAGTGTATATTTTATTGACTAATACCTCTATGTTACATTTCAGTTTGAATAAGCATTAATGGAAAATTTGTTAAGTTGTGCAAATGTGACTGTATTTTGATGGATTGTGACGGGCAGGGCCCTCTTTGACCATCATGCATTGGGACACCACTGCACTTGTCCACATTTGTGCATTGAAAAACATGTTTGAAATACTTAAAGAAGGGGCGACCCAATAGCCGAATGGTTAGGTTTCTCTTCACTATCCTATCAAATAAAGGCAAAAAGCCCCCAAAAATTACTTAAAAAAGAATACTTAAAGAAATGAAACAGTGTTGCATTCATATGATCTTTGTCCAGTGGCTGCCAGCAAAATTTAGTGAATCTCAACTCACTTTCGACTTGATTTGTTTTACTAATTTGCAGCTATAATGTTTATTTGTGTTCGATACCAGCATAACATATTGTTAATATATTAAAAAACCCAACCTGAAACATAGCTGCATGTTAGTGCTGTGTTATCATATTCTACTAATTTAATTTCTGTCACTCTGTTTCTGAACTACTTTGTCTTTATTTATAATATAACTCCTGTTTCCTTTTATGCTTCTTTGTTACTTTCTTTACAATTTTCTGTCTCTCCCTCTCAGTTACTTTTAACTCGAGATCATTTTCCTCCCTTTTTCCCTGTTTTCCTCCCATTTTTTCATTTACTTTCCTCTCCTCCTTCCATCCCTCCATCTCCTTGGCTTTATTGCCAGGAACAGTATAGTGACCATATGCTCTCTGAGTGCTTGCATTGGCTCCCTATTGTTTCTACAGTAGGATTGGCCCCTTGCCCTTTGTGTCCATCCCCAGTTTTTATTGGGATGCCTTTATAACAAAATCAAACTGCAGTGATGCCCAATAAACCCAATTTGAGCGCAGTTCTTTCCCCAGAGAAATGATATCTGCAAACACAGGGAAAAGAAAAATAAAGGGGGGAAGGAGGGGTGAGAAGAGGTCAAGCAGAGTGACTAAACAATTAGCCTCAGCATTCTGCTCCTATTTTGTGACAGATAAAATGTAACTAGAAGAAATTACAGTCACCAGTTTGCTGATGGTTCAAATGACTGGGCCAGCCGGTGTGTGTGTGTGTGTGTAGCTTGGCCACACCATACAATGCATTGTTAAAATATTCTTCTACATGTTTGAACACACTGTGGCTGGGGAGGTGAACAAACAATGCTCTTCCCTCGTTCATTTCCCTCCACAGCAAATATCTTGCTCAAGCTGTACCAATAGAAATAAGCAGTAAAAGCTGAATTGAGAATTGCAAATTTTGAGAAATCTGGGAACAATCCTAGAACCAGATGGAAATTAAAAAAGTAATTTCACATGGCAACATGTTATCCTAACTCTAACTGAAACAGAAATGGTCCTTAGTGCAGACAATTTTTTCGATTTAGTTAATGGTTATAATTGAGTTGTGTTGTGATGCTCTCCCCATTAGAATTCAACCCAGCTACCCACACCCAAAGCATATTGTGTGTTATCATATTCACATTTTATTTCAGCTTCAAAATTAGACTTATATCTCTCCCTAACATTTAAACCATCTTAAAAAGTTTAAAAGTTAACTTGATGAAACTCACAGACACCCTAAACCAACAAACACAAAAGACTTAGACAGGCGCCCTAGGAAAAGGAAATGACAGAAGATTTAAAATGTCACACCATGTGCCTGGGAGGTTTAGAGAGAAGCTGTAATCTGTAAGCCAAAAAAAAAAAAAAAAAATCAGACAAATCTTTAGACATTCTATAAACGTTGTGGAGAGAGACACAACCGCTGGCACTAATCGGGAAACGATATAAAATAAAATAAAATCAGCGAAGGTTGACGGACGAGAAGACACGTGGACAAAGGCAGGGGAAATGCATTTATTTCAAGTAATTGTTATTAGGCAGATAAGCTGACAAATCCACCCCTCCTCCCTCCACTGACAAGTCATGGTATTTCTGGGAATAGAAGATTTTGGGCTGACAAATGTGGAGCTGGCAATATGAAAGCATGTTGGTTTGACTCAATAGAGGTGAGAGATGGAAACAGTAACATTGACAGACAAACTCTCACACAGATGCACTATCAAACTCTGTGAAGGTATATGTTTTTACCTCTCACTGTATTAACTGTTCTCTCTCTCCCTTTACTTACAAGATGCCTCCAATGTTGTGTGTGTGTGTGTGTGTGTGTGTGTGGTCTCCTAGAAAACAAGCAAACTGCAGCAAAACATGTTTATATTATGGTTGTGTTGGTGTGGAAAGAACTGTTGCTCATCATGCTCCTCTGCTCACTTGTCCATCTTCATCAATAGTCTCTGTCACCTTCACTTCCCCTCCTGCTCTTGTCCCTTCTGTTTTTCTATACATTTCCTTTCTTCTCCTGTATTTGCTTTCTCCTTAATCAAATCCTCAGGTCCTCCTCTAGCTTCTTAAATCTCTGGGTCACCTTCTTCCCCTATTTCTCCTACCCTTCTTTTCCTTTAAAAGGAGCCATAGAAATGAAATAAAAAAAACATCAAATTTCTGAGTAATGTTGCTTTTTTCTTCCCTCCTCATTTGTTCTGCCCTCCTGAGCTTCCTTTGTGTGTGTCCGTGTGTGTGTTTTTAAGTATTTTCGATTTAACTCAACACAGAAAGTCCCCAAGTCATCATAAGGACACCGTGATTACCAGAAATTGACTTGCAATAAGTTTTTGTTGGTTTTTACAATGGGCAGTGTACTTCTGTGTGTGTGTGTGTTTGTGTGTGTGTGTGAGTGTGAGAGAGAGAAGGCAAGAGAGGGAGAGTGGGAGAGAGATGAGTCTTTGTTCCTTGTTATACGAAGCCAATTTTCAGTAATCCCCCTTTCAATGGGAGAATTGGAGGAAACTGTATAGGAGCCTGATGGCCAAAGCTGAGACCCATTCACTTACAATAGACCTCTGTTTAGACCGCTCAGAGCAAGGGATTGTGGACTGAACAAATACTTTTAGCCTTTTCATGAGGAGGGCTCGCAGATCAAACCCCTGGCTGGCTTGGGAACTCTAGACTGTCCCCAGTAACTACAAGGCACTTAAAAGTGCCATGTGGGGGGGGGGATTTCAACACTATAATGGCACAGGGGAACAATGTTACAATAAGCAGGTCTCCAGACATACTGTATGTAGCAGAAAGCTCTTAGCATGTTATGCCCATACCTCTACATAATGTCGACCACTTTTTATGGTCTTGAAACCATATCCTGAGCACTTCCTGTTTATAACTTCTCAGATGGTTTGCTCCCCAGTACACTCGATATGACAAAGAATTTCATCTGTGATATTTTCTTTTATACAGGCACTGAAAATCAATGTAAGGAATTCAAAAGGCGCCACAACAGAGATTCACTACAGCGGTGGTTTCTCTATAGTGTGGACCACACAGGGGTCAAGCACTCCCGTTCAAAAGAGCTTGAATATCTAGAAGTGACTAGCTATGCCTAGCTGCCATGGCATAAATCCCATCATCTTGGTGTCACTAAAAGAAACACCATAATTTTAAGAGCTCCTCTCTTCCCTCCATTCAGTAAACATTTGCAGCACTTCTTTCACTGTTTTAAGGGTCAGGTTGTTGTGGCCCTGCTGTCTCTGATGGTTTACAAGCCGTATGTAGTTAGTCTATCCTGTGTTGAAAAGTAAATGTATCTGTAAATCTGTAAATATAAAAATGTACTTGTATTTTGTTTTCACTTATCATTGATCTCTTTTAAAATGTCATCTTTTCTCTGTTGTTTTAGAAAGACACTGCCACTCGGGGTAAACAGTTTTAAGAGAACTATGAATAATGTTATCTTTAATCCTCAGTAGCAGTGGACAAATGTTTAAATCAACATTTAAATGATTAAATGATTAAAACCACATCAGCACTGCAGATGTGGTTTTGTACATGCAGCATTTACTGCTGAGTAAACTATAATTTTCAGAAGATGTAGAAAGTGAAAAAGGAGTGAACTAAAGGAAAGGTTTGGGATGTGTCATCAAGTGCTATCTGCTTTTAAAATAATCAAACTAAACCACCTGACTATCTGCTTAATTCACTAACTGCGTCTTTTAGTGATTTATAGAAACTTTATCCATTTACTATTTCACTAACTAAATAAATAGTTAACTGGCTAACTGGTTACCCAACTGGCTAAGTGACTGATGTTTTGTCTGACAGCCTTCAGGCTGGCTGGCCAGTGAGCAGAGTGACTCTGTGCTTGAATAACTGTTTGGCTGATAAACTAACCGTCTTCGCTGATGCCCCCCCACAACCTCTTGCTGTGCGGACATCAGTGCATGAGTCAGTTCTGCCTTACATTCCATGTGTCATCCTCTTCCTGTCTCTTATTTTCTCTCGCTTCATCATTTACTTTCCTCTCTCTACTTGTATCCCAAAACCCCTTATCAATTCTTTCCCTACCTTTGGAGTGCTTTTTCTCTTCCAGTTGGTAGATCTTCACATCTGCTTCCCTTGGTGTGTGGATGCTCTGCTAGTGAGTGTTTTACTTTAAAAGCAAATTTTCTTTTTCTCTTTCAACTTTATTCTCTATTTAGTCACAATGTCAGGTTCTCAGCTCACTGCATTGCCTTTGTGTTGCAAGAAATGAAAGAAAAGAAATAATCAGAAAAGAAAAACAGGAGAGTTGAAAATCAAGTAGAAAAAATTATATACCGTAATTTCCGGACTATAAGATGCTACTTTTTTCACACTCTTTGAACCCTAAGGCTTAAACAATGATGCTACACTTTATGATTTTACTGGCCAACGAGCTTCATGGCGCAAAACATTTAGACACCTGCGGCCATAGACAAGTGTGGCCTGTATATATGTACTTTTTTTTTCTTTTAAATTTAGGGCAAATATATTCAGCTATAAACTGGAAATTACGGTACAGAAAAGAATGAGAGAAAGGAGTAAATGTGTCTGGGGAGAGAATTATAGTTCAAAATACGTTAGTCTGCTGTCCACCGTACTCCTAATGTAAAAATGTGAGGAGAGAGAGGCTGCAGCATCTACAAGGAGAAATCAGATGTTAAAGGATATCTGCAGACCATTTGCATCTTACTCACTGGCGTGCGCACACACACTCCATGCCACACACCGTGGTTGTGACTTGGCTCAGTGACCTCTGTGCTCAGTGGGGTAGAAATAAATGTTTTAATGGTCCCAGGCTGTTTGAGTGCTTGGTACGACATGTTTGTGTATGGACTGGGGTAAAAGTAGGGTTTCAACACTGAGGTGTGGGAGCTCACTACGTTCAAATATATATATCTCTGCAGGAACACCTTAGTGTCTCGAAACTACTTCGTAGTTTACAGGCATCAGTTTGTCCCAATAATACAGGTATTAAAATATTACTGGAGCCCCTCAGATAGCGGCCATATTTACTCAACTGAAGTGAACCAGGCCTTTTATTTGAGTCTGTGTTTGTTAGGTATTATCTCACTCCTGGCTGATTTGTGGAGGAGACAAACTCAAAACTCTCTCATGGATGGTAATGTAACAGTAAAAGCAAACTCTATATATTAAAGGTCCAGCATCATGACAATACTGTTAATATGCTATATTTTACACCAGCTTTAAGTTGTCTTTAACAGAAACACTATTCTTACTCAAACAGTCCTGAATGGTCTACTTTTGTAATTCTTTTTTCTAAAAATGAACTACAAGATTGGTTTCCAGCAGTTAGGGAGAGGTTTATCATTGCAATAATGACAAAGATAAAAAAAAAACATAATTCATCGTCATAGTTCTGTCATTCTTCACTGCAATATGGATTGTTGTTCTTGGGAGACAGAGTTGACAAGTGCTTTTTTTAAAAACAAATGTCAAATTCCATGGTAAAAATGTTGTTTTAACAGGTGTGTTTGTGGTATTGAAGTTTGAAAATAATGCATTGACTGACTCATCATACCTGCAGTAGAATCATTATACCATCAGAGTGTTAATATAAGATGTTAGAAACAAAAACCTAGAAATCAGAGGGACCCCAGTAAAATTTAAATCAAAATGTGTATGTTAAGGCAGCTAGTTTCTTTCAGTTTTAGTTTTCCAGTTTTCTCTGTCTTTTCCTTTATTTTCCTTACTCTTATTTTTCAGTACTAGTAGGATAAAAGCCCATTTGCAGACTCCCAAATAACAGCTTATGTTTCAAATATGCCCTGTATTATGGCAAATATTCTGTCTTGCCATCTGCCCCACTCTCCAGTGTTTTCCAGCACCTTTATCATCGCTATACTCTACAGTTTCATATTTTCAGTACTGTGTGTGTGTGTGTACATGCTTGCTTGCAGAACATGAGTAAGGTAGTGCATCATTACTGCTACATGATTGGCATCCAGGAATTGAGCAGTTTCCTCCTTGGGGGCTGAACGCACGGGCAAAAACTTAAGAGAAATTAAAGACAAGAAATAAGGTGCACAGAAAATACTTTGTTCCTCCTCTGACGGCGCGCCCCATTGTGTGTGTGTTGCAGTGTTTTAGTAAACCCCTCATTATCGTGTCTATTGGTGTGGAGTGGCTTGTCTGAAGGAATCAGCAATACAGTATAAACAATATCCACATCAGGTGTCTTCTCTGTCTCACACTCTTCTTTATCCTCTTCCGCTTTTTCTTTTTCGTTCGTCTTTATCGATCTTGTCTACAAGCAGTTTACTGGAGAGATTTAGCTTACAGCTCTGCGCCGTGGTTGCAGCCAAGCCTATGAACTGATTTGTGTGTGTGTGTGTGTGTGTGTGAGAGAGAGTATGAGTATGAAAGAGAGAGATTTTAGTCCGATTACAGTAGGAGTGAGGTGCAGTGCTAAATTATTTATCTACTGTCTGCTTGATCCAATACTAGTGAACCAGTGGGTAGAAAGAAGGAGAGATGGAGAAAGTTACTGTACATAAAGCACAGTATGAGATGGGATGTTCATACCATCACGTTACCCCTTATAACTGGTGCGAATTGGTTGCAAACTGGGAAGAAACTTTTGAAAGAGTACAACCACATAAAGCCACCACTCCTACCTCTCAGCTCTGCATCAAATGCCCCTCTGCACAAGCGAGACTTGCATGCATATGCTGGATGGCAACAGAGCAAGAAGCATGAACAATAATGTTGAGAAAGTCAGCACACTCAGCTGGCTCACTTGGCAAGGCAATTTTAATAATACATTTAGAACTAAACAACAAAATGGGCACAGCAATGTTTGTTACGTGTTCAGCAAAATAGAGCAAGCTCAGCATCAAGTCTCTTTTAAAGTATGATGTAGCATTTTTTTTTCATTCAAGAGAAGAATTTGTGAAGAAGTGCATTTTTAAACTTACACAGCATGCTTTAACATTTGAGCTGATTCATTTACCATTAGTCAATGTCACCACTATTACAGACATTTTCTAATCGAAATGTGTTTGTAGATGTGTACACTGAGTACCAGCGTACTACACCAGCCCACTTCCATTCATTGTCAACTAAGGTGCTTTATCCAGCATAAGTTAGAACAGAAGCATTACATCAAGGTCGATTGCAGTTAAAAACCGTGAGTAAAATGATTTTATGAGTCCAAAGCACGAAATGAATGTCAAGACAACAACACTCTTTATTTAAAAAAGCAAAAACAGAAAGTACTTACTACCCTGAATTACCCTCTCCTGTTTAGAAGTTGTGTTAAAAAATGGGTTGAGAAAAGAGAAGGAAAAAAACAGTTATCAGTGTTTCTGTATGTGCTAAAGATGCAGACATGGTGGACAAAAGTCTTTAATGAAAAGTGCATGACAAAGCCTCTGCACAGATTTAGCATAGTCTAGTTAACAAAAAAAGAAAAAAAAGTTTTGTGCTGTAAATTGAAATATGCTTCTCGGACAGATTTTTTATTTTTATTTATTTATTTTACTAGACAGTTTGATCAGCAGAGAAACAAGTGGGAAACAAGTGTTTCATCAGCAGTCTCAGTATTTCATCAGCCATCAGTTCAGAGCTCAAGTTGGGCAAAGATGGTGCTGGTAGCAACTAAGCAGTGTCCTGCTGAGAACTTACACAGTCATACAGTAGATGTGCAGACACACAAACAGCACAGGGACACTTTTTGCGCACACATACACAGTTAGCCACACTGAATCATTACCGTACCCCGCTGCGTGACTTTGCCATAATAAGCATTTCAGCTTTAGACACCTTACAAAGGCACTAGCTGTGTTTGTGTACACACGTGTGCTGTGTGTTGTTTACCTTTAGTGTTGTGTTCTGACGCTGACTCTGTTGTGACCTTTTAGCTAAGCCGGCCCAAATTTAATCAACAGCAGACTCCCACAATTCACACACAAACACAACCAAGAACTTTGTCTTTACTGTGCATACGCACACACCTAGGCTGCCAAGTCAGGGCTCCTTCTCTGTAAATAATGGTTTGGTTTGTTGTATTCCAGATTCTTTGCATCCCATTAGTCAATACAGGCCAGGAGTCAAACCCATTAAAATTTAGATTTAGTAACTTGCACCAGCATTACCTTGGCCTGTATCAGCCTTGGACTTTCAAAGCAGCCAGTATATACAGCAAGGTTCCTCCTAGTCGAGGAATAGTTGGAATATTATAGAATTTAAGAGACATTTTCTGTTTTTCAGACAAGAAAAGTAAAGGATTTTGATATATTCTGTGGGGAATCTTGGTGACATCTGGGGAGTGTACAAATGGGTCATTTTATACAAGTGTACCAGAATGTCTTTGTAACTTCTCTGTACTGTCACTTGACTATACATGATTTTTCCCCCATGGTAGAGTGAGTTTTTGACATTTCAAAAAATTTAAATGCCTTTATTATTAATCTGCTGTTCCTTAACATCATTAGACTCCTGGGGATTACTCTTCTGTTTGAAATCTGAAAATCCTAACACAAAGCATTGTCCTCTCTGCCCTTTTCGTTGTCTGTGTGTTCAGAATCTGCTGTCAGAGAAGGTTGACCAGATGATGGAGTGGTCCTCTCGGCGTTCGGTCGTCCGGATGAACGGTGACAAGTTCCGTCGCTTCGTCAAGGCCCCACCCAGAAACTACTCTGTCATCGTCATGTTCACTGCTCTGCAGCCTCAAAGGCAGTGTTCTGTCTGCAGGTATGCACACACACACATACACACTCAAGGCCAAAGCACCTTCTGTATGCCACAACCTGGCATAGCTCCTACCATAACAACCATTCGTCTGTCCTTCTCTCTATTGCCGGACATAACTCTCATTCCCTCCTGCAAGTTTACTTAGTGCACTGAAGTTCACGTACAGTGGAAGAATCTGTGAGCTCTCAAGTCACACACACACACACACACACACACTCATACACATGCACACACACAAGCACAAATGTCCTAGACCTCAGCTGATATTTCACGTACCCTCCTTCCACATACACATGTAGACCTGCACACCTTGGGAAACACAGAAAACAGCATTATATAACAAGAACCTGTGGGTCACGTTGACATTTGGATCAAAGGGACTTCAGCCAGCCGTACTACCAAAGGGGAATGAATAAATTCCGCAGAACAAGGCCAACAAGACCTACTTACCCACTTGCGTACTCAAAGCATTTAATACATTGAAGATATTTCCCAAAAATCCCAGTAGCGAGTTTTAACTTAGATTTTTTTTCATTAACAAAACCAGACTTGCATCATGTTTGCAGCAGAATCAAGTGCAACACAGCAAGGTCAAGCACTACCTCGAAATGCAAATACAAGATTAGAAGTTTGATTTTAATTTTTAGCTCAGAATCTAAATGAATTTCCATCTGAATTAAACAATTTTAACACCCTGTTAATCCCAGGGTTTCAGCACCATCGACAGCTGTGCACACAACACTGGTATTTATAATAGATATGACTGTGGAGCTGTCCGTGGTGCTGAAAGCTACTTTGGCTCAGTCAGTGAAGCCATGAGAACCAGTGTTGGGTATACTGTTTTACTAGGATCATCATGTCACATATGCCAGATGAGTTTTTACTACACTGTTTTCTCTCCTATCATTATGCAACCAACTGGAAATAAGAGACAGACTACTGAAAATGCAACATGATGAGCAGATGTAAATACAGTATTCTAACAGTAAATACTAAATTGTTATCATTCATCTGCACTCAGATTTTTATTGTAGACATTGTTTTTTAGCATGTTGACAATGTGCACATTACACTCTATGGCATTAAATGATGAAAAAGGACAGAACCCACTTTGTGTACGGCATGTACACAGAGGGCCCAGCTTTATTATTTTTGTCATGTTTTTCTCAGGGTCATGTGAATTGCAGTCAGTGCTACAGTATTTCTCCTGTAGAATTTGATTTGGTTTTCATCTTTCGTGCTTGCTTCAATTGTTTTTCATTTCAGTCTACTGTTGATTTCCCTTTTGCGTTCATATTTACGTATTTGTGATGCACTTTGTAACTTGCAAATGGACAGCCAAAGGTTGTGGCTGCTCCGATGTTTAGGAATTACTGATTTCCCCACAAATCACTGCCTCTCTCTGTCTGAAAAGTAGTATTATTTGGTAAACCTAGGCTTGAGTTGCTTAGATGTGTGTCAAGGAATAAACTAATGTGGAAAGCAGGCTTGTGACTCATTGTTTAGTTAAGAAAAATTCTGTATCATTTAACATTCATTACATTGGAATGCATGGTGTATACAGTAGTATGTTGTAGCAACTTCTGCCTGTGTAGCATAAAGCAGGTAGTCGACCCATGTCCCAGTGTCCTACTAGAAGTCCAGCTAGTTGATGAAATCAGCACTGACCTCCTCTATCCTGACTTTGCCTATTACTGTAATCAGCCACTCTTCTATTCCATCAGTCATTTGATTAGATAACTTATTCATCACTTATGTCAGCACCTCTCAGCCACCTCTCTTTCTGTGCGTGTATGTCTCTGTATGTCTCTCTCTCTTTCTCTCTTTTGTCTTAGTAAAATATATTTTTGTTGAAGACAGGCAGAACAGACACTCATAGTATTATCACGACACACAGACAAACTCACTCTCTTTTTATTTCTCTTACATTGCTGTAGCCTTCTGTAGAATTCCACCAAAGCAGGTTGTACAAGGTTTGTAGTTTTACTCACACACCCTCAAATCTTCTCACCAGTTGCTGTGGGCTGACCCTTGACTCATGAAGACACACACACACACACACACACACACGCATTTATCTGTTTATCTCAGAAGCAATTTCTCTCCTCCTTCTATCTTAACACGAAACCAGCCTACTTGCCCCCTTATTTCAGTTTAATCACCAGATGCATTCATTAATGTCAACCCGCTCTCATTTACCCTTATTTCTCTTCTTCTGTCTACTTCCTCCTCTCTTTGTTTGTCTGTTTGTTTCCCCCCTCCCCCTTTCCACTTCTCTTATTAACACTAGCGATAGCATCACATCATTAGTGAAAGAGAGCAAGAGATAGATGTTAGATGGTGACCTAAGAGTCTGTGTTAAGAGGGCCATCAGACTGTGAAAAAGATGGCTAATCACCAGGGTCCTCACTCACATCACTCTCAAGCTTTGTCCCATGTCCGTACTACGTACTGAGTACTGCTTTCATACTAGAAAGTAGACTAAGTATACTCAACAGTGACAGTCTTCACACTACATTCATTTTTAAGCTTAGTATCGATGGTACGGTGATAGTATTTTCACACCATGTACCATCACATGTAAATTATCTAGGGGCTGGAAAAAATGGCAGACAGTGATGCAATAGTTCAGGCTGAACCCCAAACTAAGAACAGAAGTAGAGTTTTCTGCTTCATGAAACTGCCTTTTCCTTTACTGGAATGATAACTACTGTTCATATTTCTTTTCTTTGGTTACTAGGTTACATTTTGCAGGTTTCTGTGCACTTTTGACTAATGTGATTCTGTATTATTGTTGCTTAGTAACTGCTAACAAGAAAAGTAGAGTTTAGCATGACTTTAGAAGAGCAAGACTTTTCTAGCTTTGATCACATAAAAATAACAAGAATGCATAATCACGTGAATGAATTTGCAGGAGACATAGCACCAGCAGAAAGCAGGTTCTCTATATGCACTGCATATTTGTTTTACAACAGAAGGCATTTCAGTGGCATTGTTGTTTTCCTTTTCTTGTGCAAACTAAATACCACATATTGTTTAGCTCAATTGTAGCACACTGAAATAGGCTTCAGCGCCAAATTTGCACAGTGATTCTCTCACACATACACACAACATACCCCCACATTATATATAAACAGTCATACACTTAAACGCAGACGTACACAGCAAAATCAAAAGTGTTAGATTTTCAGTGTTAGAGTTGAAAGTAAAAATATGGAGTCATTTCAACTCTTGTTAAAGTCTAATTAAACTACAAGATAGTTATTCCTCAGACAGTGTCAGTGTTGATAGAGAGAGTTAAATGACATACTCTGCTAACAGCTCTACAGAGTTGATTTAACTAGGTAGCCAGTGTTATTGCCAGAGGTCCGTCGTGTCTAGCATGGAGGCAGGAGACCAGCCAGCTATTGTCTTTATTTTTGACTGGACGTGACCAGACAACACTCCAGTTGTGACCAGTAGCATTGATGTGGGTACATCTAATCTTAAATTACCTACCCAGTACTATTTATTTTAGCTGGTGGTTTATGCTAAATATCCCAGTTGCTTATGTAGCGTTAGCTAATCAACTCGCCGTATACTGCCTAGTTAATTGATAAGAATAACCCTCTATCACATGTGTTGCTAAGTGAATTAATGGATCTAGTAACGTTTTGCTCATGGGGAAAATAGCAGTTAGCAGTCCACTGATCCCTTACGGCAATGCAACAGTGAGGTAACACCTTTATTTTCAAGGCAAGGACACGGTAACGGCATGTTTTGAGATTATTCACGGAAGTTTGGTCGCTTGGTCTGTTTCTGTTTGTAGCACTAGTTTAAAAATATATGTTTCTTTAAAAGGCCACTGTAGCAATGTGATGTGATATGATGATGGGGTTGGTTTACACACATAGTGCCACATTGCCATATTGTGTAACCTGTGCTATTGAGGACTGCTGTCCATTGTTCAGACAATATGTTACTGTAAAACCAGTGCTGTCAATATGTGATGTGGCAGAAAATACATTTTTGAAATCCAAACTTATTTTGTATGGTCTTGTTTTGTTACCTTCTTTCATTGCAGTAGTTCATTGCAATAATATTGTGTAGTGTAACGGGGTGGATTTTGTGATTATAAATTGACTCCCTATGATGTTTTTAAAATAGAGGTGTGAATGGTTGTTTGTCTCTATGTGTTGGCCCTGCGATGGACTGGCAATCTGTACAGGGTGTACCCCGCCTCTTGCCCAATAACAGCTGGAATAGGCTCCAGCCCCCCCGCGACCCTTACCAGATAAGCGGTATAGAAGAGTTGAATTTAACTCGATAGGTGTTGAATTAACACTGCTGATTTTGCTGTGTACATATGGATGTAGGCACACTGCTTTGTTGAGGTATAGTTGCTTTAAAAAGCCTTTGTCATAGTGGCTGTATGATCAAAAGCAAGACCAACAAGTCACAAACATGAGAATTTTCACTGCCACATCCAGCATGTCTATACTCTATAAATGTCAACACAATGTCACAGATGATAGTAACAAAAACACATAATGTATAATTAATATATTATGTACAAAATTACATAAGGAAAACAAAAGAAAAAGAGGTAAAAAACAATTTTAAAGTCAAGAAACAGATAAAGACTGAGGAAAGCAGCCACATTAATAAATACTGTAAATTATAAATAAATACAATTAATGTAAGGGAATAAATGTCATACTAAAAGACATTGCATTATTGTTGGAGTTCAGACGGGTCTGTAGCATTTTTGTTTTCACTTCTTAAATATATAATTGAAAAACTGTATTTTTTGAATAATTCATATCCCTAGCTTGTCATACTGGTTAATTTATTTTGCCTTGGTGAGACAGATACAGAGACTGCTATTAGACTTAAATCATTGGTTGTCATCATCTTTTAAGGCATTTATCCATTCCACACAAAGCTGGCAATTTTAAAATTATTGCTGTATTAAAGGCATTTTAGTAGATAAGTGCTTGTCTTGTGACATCGTGTAAGCATGCAGCAAGAATTCATATGCTTTTGTAAATTAATAGCAAAAATATTTAAATATTCTATATAATGTATAAGCAGATAATATTAAACTAAAACTAAACAAAAAATAATTAATAAATGTGTATAAACTATCAGGTACAAGTGGTTTAACATCTTCCATTATGATGTCCATTTCTTAATCACTCACCCCGATTAGTCAGATATTCTTTTATCATTTGGACAGTTGTCAGGAAGCCAAATAAACGACAAATGAATAAATACCGTGGACTATGAGCACAATAAAAGCCAGATCTCAGTGACACCTAGACAATTCCAGCAGAGGGGTGCTCACAGACAGAGATGCACACCACTGTAATCCCAGACAGTCTGCTGGCCTGAGTTTCAACTTCATCTCTACTGACTTTTGCTGTATACACTTCAAAGGGACCCTCCTAATATTAGCTGTGAAGATAACAATGTAACATCACTGCACATAACAGATCCTGACAGTCGATTTCCCACTAATTAAAGCCAACACAAGAGGCAGTTGACATAAGACACAATGTCAGAGAGAAGGAGAGAGGCATATAGCTAAAGTCAGAAACAAGGGAGAGAGACACACCATGGAAAAGAAAGACTGCTTCTTGACATTTTACTGTTTATCTTGTCATGGAGGAAGATAAGGTGACAGACTGGTCTGACCATGGCTGGTTAAAATAACATCTTCATTATGCTTTGTTTAAAGGTAATAGAAATTAAATGACAAATGAGGTTCTAAAAAGAGAGGAGAGGAAAAGAGAAATGAAAATGTAGTATCTTCACACGTCATGAACACTATGTAGGATGAAGAGAGTGACATCAACAAGGATCTAGTGTACATTTTCCTTTTCTTACACCCTTCATCCTCTCTCTTTCATGTTTTTTTTGTGTTTTTTTTGAGTCTGGCACAGTCTCTTTCACGTTGTCCCAATGCTTACTTACTCTCTTTACCCTACCTCTATCTACCCTATCTCTTTGTTTTTGAGGTCACTGGTGTGGATTTTCTGATGATATTGTCCTCCTTTTTCATGCGCCTGTTTGTCTCTTCATGAATAAATGCATTCATTTCATCCTTTGTTCAGTGCCTATACCCATGGCAGAATCAAAATAACATCTTCAGTAGGACAAAGAGCTGCTGTATAAATGTAAGAGAACTGAAAAGACAAACTACAACTGTGTACTTGTAAAACATAATTGACAACAATGTAAACAAGACATATTTGCTGCTAAAAGATGAGTAAGGAATTGAATTACAAGTCTTATTAAGAGCATGGGTCTGAAAGAATACAACATTCTGCTAATTAAAGTTACAAAAAGTATACAAGTATTTACTGCAAATCTAAATTTCTTGACGCGGCACGTCCATCATTTTAATCAATCACAGTTTGCACTCCAGCATCAGTTCCACAGAACTTGAGAATCCACATTTTGTCAGCTCTCTCTTTTCAGGTACAAAGATGTTCAGTGTGGTCTAGTGAAATAAACAAGTTTAAATCAAGACAATTTCTGGCACTTGAATCACTCATCTTTTGGACAACTCTGTTAATATTAGTCAGAAATTATGTTTCATTATGTTTTTAGAACTTAAGTGACACCTATCTTTAGTGATATCTCCTATCAAAAAGTTTTGTTTGGCACAGAAGTGATGGTCTTGAATAGAATCCTAATTTTTGGCACGGTTCTTGAGTGTGCAAGTGTTTTTTCTAAATGTAACATGAATTAAACATTTTGTTTTTTCTTTCTGTGTCATTGCCATCTTATAGGCAGGCAAATGAGGAGTACCAAGTCCTGGCAAATTCCTGGCGTTACTCATCTGCGTTTTCCAACAAGCTATTCTTCACTGTAGTGGACTACGATGAGGGGGCCGATGTTTTCCAACAGGTAACTCATTGTTTAGTGTATTGTCACTTCCACTGTTACCTAATGCGAGTTGCATCTTTCATGCTTTCTTTTTTCTGCCCCCAGTCCATCCTTATCCCTCTGCACATAACACTTCTAGCATTATGTAGGTGCCTCATCATCACCCAACCCATAACTTTAATGAAACACATTTACAGTCTTGTGAGGTCTACAGAAAATACCAGTAGCCCTTGTTGCAACTGCAGTAGCTTGGTTTGAAATCCTTTGGCTTCCGACTTAGTAAATCAAAACATTGCTTTTTCCTTTGGAGATTTTTTTGTGTGTGACATAAAGATGATTTATATGACAAAGATAAAAGTATGAGAAAAATTTATTGGACACCAAAAGCTAATTACTGTTTTGCTGATATAGGATTAGCTTTATCATAGGACCCACCAGACTACTGAAGGTAATTTGCGCCACTAAATTAATAGCTGCAAAAAGGTAGGTGGTAAAATTGCCTGTTTTTTAAAGAAAATTTTAGCATTTTACCACTGACACCAAAATGGAGACTGACTGTGCTCCCCCAACAAACAACAACAAAAAAGCTTTTAAAAAATGTAAGCGTAAGTGTTATTCATTTTGGAGACATTTTTGTCACTAGAAAACTTTGTTCCTCTGTGTTTTTCTCTGGTGTGGCTGAGTAGTGCTGAGTGCTGAGTAGGTTAAAAACTCTCAAATAGAGGCAGCACCAGAAACAGGCAGCTTTCTGCAAGCAGCGTTACCTAAATACAGAAAAAGATACAAAATACAGAGGTTAATTCCCTGTTGTCATTTTTATTCTACACTTTATACTCTTAGAACTTTAAATAGCTATGCTCAATTAAAAATAGACTGGTATTTAAAATTAAATAATATTTCTTTTCGCCCTCTTTTTTCAGCTTACTATTCTGCTAGCCATAGTTTCTTTATCCTCTATTGCTTCAGTTACTCCTTGCTCTCTGGCTTTCTTGTGATTTCTTTGATACCTTTTCTCAAGGCTATTTGAATCTCATGATTCTATCCATCTGTCTATTAGTGTCAATTACATCCTCATCCCTTTGCTTTGTATTTCTACTTGTATGTTTACATGTTCTTACAGTTCTAAGAACATGAGAAATATATTTTGCATAGCAACTCTCCACTCATTTCTGTCTTCCTCTCCTCCTCTGTTTGTTTTCTTTGCTCATTGCCCGTCCTTTTCCCCTCCTCTCCATTTTTCTCCAGGTGTCTTGGGGAAAACAGGAGAGAGTAAACCAGTTGACTTTATTGTTGCTGATAATTGTAGGGAGTCCTGGGATTCAGAGTTAAATGGGTGTGAAACAAGAGAGAGATGAAAGATGGGTGTGCAGATTTGGAGAAAGGAGATAATCAACCTCATTTGAAATTCCCGTTTTACACGCAGTTGTCTTTATTTAGCTCTGTGTGTGTGTGTGTGTATGTGTGCGTGTGTGTGTGTGTGTGTGTGTGTTTATGTTTAAGAGGACAGACAGAAAACAAAGCAATGCATTTGTACAAACAAGTATATTTATGCAAAGATAGAATTATTGGAGATGTCCTCTCTATCTATTAGTTGTGATAGCCAGCACACACCCACTTACTGTCTTGTAATTAGATCAGTGCACACATGCATACACACAGAGAGGCACATAACATGACAGAAATACAATACGCTGGTGTAGTTTCTTATATATAATGATCTTTGAGGGTTATTTTTTTGTCATTGTTCCTGTGCCAAGTCATTTAGTATTGAGTATCTGTCGAATACAGAGTCCTGGCCTAAGTTTTAGATTTTCTTACAAGATACAGCTGCATAGTGCAACGTCCAAAGCCAATCAAATTTGGGTAGGTGATTTTGACAACTGAATAGCTCTCTCTATAATCTGTATGACACCAATTCTTTATTGGTTTTCTATAATGTTTGTAGTGTCTTATTGTGTTTTGTGTAATGTATTTGAGGAGTGTCTGTCTGGAGATGTTGTGGCTGGAACAGCAAGAACAAAATAATGAAGTTCAAATGCAGTTTTCAGCCAAGAGCAGCACTTCATATGTATGGTGCACCTGTAAAATGCCACTGATGTAGAAGGAGAGTGAGTATTTGCAGCTCAGCTTTGTTCTCTGATGCCCGATGTCAGTAAGGATATCTTCATTGAAACTGCTGGCTGATTTAGTTCTGTGTGCTCAATTCAATTCAATTCAAATCAGTTTTATTTACGTAGCGCCATATCACAACAAAAGTCATCTCAAGGCACTTTTCATATAGAGCAGGTCTAGACCATACTCTTCATGTTATGATATTTACAGAGAGAGACCCAACAAATCCCACCATGAGCAAGCACTAGGTGACAGTGGCAAGGAAAAACTTCGAGCACTCTTGGAATCACTCACTCACAAAGTTGTGTGTGTGTTGGAAATAGGTTCCTAATGGAGCACCATAGGAATATATACTGTGTCAACATTTATGTCACAACACTGATATACTTTTAATTTTTTGAGCATTAGCTGACACCGGAATTTTATAACAGGCTGATGACTGTGTTCAATGGGCAAAAAGACAAAGACATTATTACAAGTGAAAAGTAATAAAGGCATGATTTACTCTTAGAATAAACCAGTTAATAAATATGTAAAGAAAAGCTCAAAATAAAACTGAAATTCATACATACATGGAAAAATACAGGTAGAGCCCAGACTCTGAAGTATAGACGTCAGGTAAAATCACTAATATGAATTAAAGAATAAAAAAAAATCTAAATGAGAATAGGCTTCAGAATTCAATTCTAAGGACAGCAAGCAATTGAGTATTTAGTCAAGGAATGATTAATAATGGAGACTGAAAACTTTGAGAGAGGTAGACCTATGATATAAGGCTATGCCATTAATCCATTGGTTAAGATATTATGATCTGTGGTTTATCTACATCGATGGGTGATATGTTGCCTAATATGTTTGACAAGTTGTAGATGACATTAACTTGACATCCCCACTGTCATTTTCTCCTTTTTTCTCTAGTTGAACATGAACAGTGCTCCAACCTTCATGCATTTTCCAGCTAAGGGAAAGCCAAAGAGGGCTGATACATTCGACCTGCAAAGGATTGGCTTTGCTTCAGAGCAGCTGGCCAAGTGGATTGCAGACCGCACGGATGTTCAGGTACTACATACACAGATATTCACAGTCACACATGCACATTTAGCATCCAAGAAACATACAAGTACAGTTGGTACAATTAAGAACATTTATGAAAGACAAGCCACTGTGATTTAATGTTGCACAGCCACACTACAGGAAAGCATTGTGAGGTCTCTGAGGGTATGGACAGACAGGATTTCCAGCATGGTTTTAGATAGTTCGCTAAAAAAAGGAAGAAAAAAAATCCACATTACATGAGGTCATATGGACCTCATAAATTAAGATAATACATCTGGCATCGCACTGATTGGACAGTTTTGGTGACATCATCATTGTCATCATCATCATTATCAGCTGAGACTAAAACTCAAACTCATATTATTAATACTGATGAACAGGTAGAAACAGGCCACACATCTGTTTTAACTCCTTTCCACTTTCTAATCTCTGAAGTCATAGCTAACATATTATGTGTTACCATGGTTACCAAATAAGCTTCCATAAATATATGCCTTATTGAAATAACTTATAATATTGCTAAATCAGTGAAGTACTCTTTTAACAAACTGACCAACTGGGCAAATGGATCTTTTTTTTTTTACAGCACCAAACAGGGTAGGTGTGAAAGCACTCGTAGTCATTGCACTGGCAGATGTAATGTTGAATGTACCATAGCCTTTTAAGCTTCATGGAACAGGGTGTTACACATGCACATGGGTGTTAGATGCCCTTCCTTGGAGGCCCTGAAGTTGCTGGCTCCTGGTAGATCATACCTTTGACTGTCCGACTAAAATGTTTTTCTTCCCTGGACAACCTGTCAGCCAAGCACTGGTAAACATAGTCGAAGGATCACACTGACTTTCTGTTGATGGTTCTAGATTCAAAAGGCTGTCTTTCATTAAAGGAGAGGGGAGCACTTACCCTAAGTGCTAGCTTTCAGGCACTTCACTGTGACTTTACTGCATGAATAAAGAAGAAAACAGAAAAGGGAAAAAAGAACGGACAAGCATATGATCAAAACATAGGGAGATGCATAAATTTGTGTGATGGAGGAACTCGAATGAAAGTTGAGTGCCGCTGTAGTGTGAAAGGATAATAATAATGATATATGGTAAAACACACGGCAGAAGAGACTGGGCTGTTGTGCAAACATATTCGACATTAGCTCTGTTCTGTTGCATAATATCCATCTAAAAAAATAAAAAAAATAAAATAAAACTCACAATGACTTAATGTAGTATCGGACACCTCATTTTTTCAGGGCAGAGTGTTAACAACAGTACTTTACATACACAGTCATCACCATTATTAGAGCTTACTGTCTCTTTGTTGTAACTACTGTATCTCAGCTACAATGAAAACATAAAAATTACTAAAGTAGACAGTGCTGTTTTTGAATAATTATATCTCTTTTTCTTTCTCTCTTCCTCCCTGAGTTACACATACTTTTAATCCAATAACACTTGGCTACAGCAGATGGTACACACATTTTCAATGGTGATATAATCACTAGAGGTGACACATATGTGGTCTGTATTTTTTTCTGGAATGTTTTACCCTTGCATCTGTTAATAGCAAACACAGTATGTTGTCAGTTTAGGGAATACTGAAATATTGTGATGCTCTGGTGGTGGCTGTGCAACTAAATCCATGATGTTAATGTCAATGGAGGCTCATCAAAATGTGATCAGTTGAATATTAAATGTTAAACACAGATTCTCCACTCGTGATGTCATTAAAAGAGCGCCAGTCAAACCTCAAAGGGGAAGTCTGACTGGTTTATTTGCTGTTTCCTGTCAGTTTTAAGCTCAATCAATACTTTACACATTCAGATTGTACCAAGATTATTCATTCTAAGGTTTTAAAGATTGAAAATGAATGAATTAGTTTATTCTCTCTCTCTCTCAATCTCTCCAGATTCGTGTCTTCCGTCCTCCTAATTATTCAGGGACTATTGCTTTGGCTCTGTTAGTTTCTCTGGTTGGTGGTCTGCTGTATCTGAGGAGGAACAACTTGGAATTCATATACAACAAGACTGGATGGGCCATGGCTGCACTGGTATGACACATGCACACACACACTGGGAGAAGTGAAATATATGCTCTTCCAAAAATACACACCTTCACAAGCTAGGGAAATGGACTGGAAGTTGAATGGAGTAACCTTACCTCATTAGTAGAAATGTCTGCATGTTTTCAACAAAACTTTGATTTTAATCTCTGCGTTATTTTTTGAGAGGGATATATTCAGAGTGCTGATTATGTTTAATTCACATTCTCTCCTGTCTGCCCCCCCCCGCTTCTCTCTGTGTAATAGTGTGTAGTTTTTGCAATGACATCCGGTCAGATGTGGAATCACATCAGAGGTCCTCCCTATGCTCACAAAAACCCCCAGAATGGACAAGTGGTATGACTTACATTATTTTTTCTTTTCTCTATATATCCATGCATTAACCCATCTATCCATTTTTACTGTTGTCTTCCTTCTGTTCTTCTACTTGTGTCCTTTCATTCAACCTTTCATCTCTTTACTACCTTCTGTTTTGTTTCATTCCTTGTCATCCTCCATCCCTCTTTTCTTCCTTCTGTCTACAACTGGTACATGTCTTTTCAGGAAAATAATAATATTTTAAGCTTCAGCTTAATCTGTTTTGCATTGTGGTGAGTGAGGCTGTATTAGATCAGTGATAGGAACATCTGTAAGGCTGTTGGCCCTGAGTAAAATACACTCTGTACTATTACCACCTGCTAACAGGTCAGCGCTGGGACAGTGTGTGTGTATGTGTGTGTGTGTTACTGGACAGCTGGGAGCAGTCATTGTGTGTTAACATCACCCTAGAAACATGTCAGAGTCATCTTTGACCAGGCAGAGAGAGAGAGAGGACCAGAGAAAGTGTCTTCTTTCTTTATTTCTTTATCTTTTATTTATCTGCCTCACCTGCTCCATTTTATACAGTTAGTCTGTGTTTCTGGATAATCACCATATACCACCAATATGTGTGCAAACATGCACATGCACAGAGCATTTGCAGATATAGTTTTGCTGGTCATCATTTAAGTTTGTTCACTCGAGCATGAAATTAAAATAAAAATATGAGAAATCCTCAAAAATTAGGGAGGAGGGAGAGAAGGGGAAGTGAAGAGTGAGACAGGAAGGGACACAGAAGAGAGAGAGAGGAAGTGAGTGAAGGAAGAAGAAATTTACCTTAAAAACATGCGATTATACGTCTATGGTATTATGTTGTCTGATACGTGCCTTGTGTGCATTTGCACAGACACACAAATCCTTCCACAGTGAGTGATGCATGGGGGTCACAGACACAAATATACAGAGCAATACGGTTGTTGTGAAAAAAGTCAATTCAACTCATGCAAAGAATGAAAAGGATGGGTGTTCCCTGTAGCCAGTACTCTTACAGAATGTACACAAACACACAGTGGTGAGGAGTGCCTACACACAGACACACTCGGAAAGTCAAACAAAAAGGAAAACTATATTTGATATTAGGATAGGTCTTATAGTGCTATTTTTATTTTACATTTCACAGATTATACATTTTGTTACTTTTCTATCTCAGCTGTCTTTCTTCCATGTTCTCCTTCCTGTACTCATAATGACTCGCTCTTTTTCCCCTCCTGCTGCCTCTCTGCCCTCCCTTCCCCATCACCTTTTCACAACTCTGTCTGTCCTCATACCACGTGAAAGTCCTCATAAGAAAGAAGTGCAGTCAGCTAGTTTGAAACATCCGCACCTGCCTGCTGCTTCTGTCCTCTCTTCCTCTCTTGTTCTTGCCTTTGTATGAACTGAGCAGGGTGACGAGGGCAGCATTAAAGCTCTGACATACTCAAGTGTTGAAACAGCATTTTAAATAAAGACAGAAATTAATTCCTGAACTGTTGGGAGCAATAGCCATAGGCATCTGATTCAAATGCAAAGGTGAGCAGGTCATAAAAGATTTATTACTGAGCATGCAGAAAGCAAATTATGCCAGTTAGGGGCAGCAAGGCTGAGGAGCTGGCAGGAGGCCCATTGTATGCCCCATTGAAATTGTGAAGCTAGTAGTTGACCCAGAATGCTGGGATTTTTCAAACCATAAAGACAGCCCCTGAAACAACTGAAAACAGTCAAGTGAAAAGTATAGTCAAATTTTTCCTAAGATTCATAAAGATAGATGTTACAGCAGGGCTATCTTGGATTGTACAGGTAGACCCAATAAGGGGACTGTGTATGAACCTATTGTGTGAAGCTATTGATGGTTGGCTCTATTACGCTTTACTTTCCTGTTAAGCCCTGTACAGGACCAGCCTGCTAGGCCTCATTTCATAACCTTAATCATTTCACACTAACAGCAGTGGCCTCACTGATAACCCCAGTGACATACAGTACATGCTTTAACACAACCACATTTTCTTGAGCTTTCAGGCCAGATTGCTATTTTGCAGCCACTCAACCAAAATAGCACCAGGGATAGCTACATTAGATCCTGTGTAAATGGCCTTCATCTCCTTCTTATTTCCCCCCTCCTGTCACACCTTTTCCACCTTCCCCTCCCCCCTGTGCTCTCTTTAAATCGCTCTTTTCCACTCTTGGTTCTCTGACAGAGAATGGCTTCAACTGGGCAGATGATATTGAAAAGATACCTGTCTTATCATTCCCGTCCTCCTTCCATCCTCTTTTTTTATGTTACTTCCTCTCACGTTTCTCTAATCTCCCACTCTCCTCTCTCTCCCTCTTCCCCCAGACAGTGTAATTCCTTTAAAATGATGAGCGAGCGAGGCCAGGTAGACTATATTGAAAGGATTTGTCAACTGATGAATGGCACGACCAAGCAGATGAAATTGTAGTGAGCGTCTCACTGTGCAACCAAGAAAATACAGCCAGCTTATTTTTGCCCAGACACACATACACACACAATGGGACATAAACAAAGTTGTGCTTGAACAAGCATATCCACACACTATGACAGGCACAGGCATCTACTATACCCAACCATATGTATACATGTACCACTCCAAACATATAAAACACTAAAACACATTCACACACAGTAATTTGAAGTTCTAGTATTAACATGGTGTAAGCTATTTCAGTAAGGATGGGGATCTCAGGAAAGACACCAAAAATATGAATTTTGACATCAGCATCGGGGAGTCCCTCTGTCAGTGTTTCTCTCGTGGTTTTTACCATGAACAACCACATCTTTATTTCCACACTACTTGCTGATGACATTTCCATATTTCCAGCTGATTTCACTCGATTGGTTGATAGCTTTTAGCAGCCCTTTCTACATTACTGCTAACCTTTCATACTGTATTTTAAAGAAACACTGCTGTCACTTTTTTGGGTTGGTAATAGTTGACTTTTGGCTTGCAGAGGGCATCAGTGTGTTGTGTGCGTTGGTGAGTGTGAGTGTTGCTTTATTTTTTGCCTGTACCTGCACAGCTCCTTCTGTGTGTCTGTGTGTGTGTGTGTATGCATTTGATTGAGTGAGAGAATGCTCGTGTGTTTATCTGTGTGTTTTGAGCCGATATGGAGTGAATTGAGCAGTGTAGTGAAGCAGTGAAATAAATTGTCCTTTAGGCTGGATATTTGTTCAGACCAGTAGACACTGACCATCGCTCTCTGGCTTTCCACTCTGCCGCTCACACCCTCACACACTCACAGCCATACACAAAGTGATTGGAACCATTGTTTTAAGCAGAAAACTGTAATTAAGAACCATATATTAAACATAAATATCCTGGAGGTGAGAGAAATGGAGAGAAGATTGGTGTTGGTGAGGAAAAGCAGTGACAAAATGCAAACCATATATATAGTTCGGGAATGAATACAAATAGGCCAAGGGGAGATTTCGTGTATTTAAACGATCCCTGCCGAGGGAGGACCTCATTTTTTGTTAACAACATAAATTGTTGGCACTCTTACCTCTTGCACATTTTTTGATTATCGGTAACTTTGTCGGAGTTACCGGTTCCGGCAAACTGAGCGGGCAGCTATACTCAGGGTCCTACATGCATGACGTAGCTGTAGTTATTGTCCAATGACATGCCTCGAAATGTGCTGGGTTTTAACTCTGCCGCGGCGGCTGTAAGATAGCGTTATCGGAGCTAATATTTCGCTGAGTACATTAACCAGTTAAAGATCACACTACACGCTTACACACATTGTGCAACAACAGATCTGCATAGCAGTCACTTTTAAATAGATGTGAAATGAATCAAAAGATAATGGTTTCCAAAGTTCGTTATTAAGTTTGGTAAAGGGGAGAAAATGTCTGATTAAGATGTAGTTCTTACTGTCATCCCTTCTTTTGAAAACGTAATTCTTCTGTAACATTAATGATGTTCTCAAAATGTCATTGTGGACACTGCACATGATAAATATTACTGATTTCCCACATTTGAGTTCCAGTGAGTAGTTTTTTTTCACCTGTCAATCTTCTGACAAAATGATGAGCATAACATCACAACAATGAGCCACACACACACTACACCCCTCTTGGTTAAACTATGTTTGCTAGCAAACACCACAGATATGGGGTGCTGTATGAATGTTTTCGAGAAAGACAGTCCTGTAACCCCTTTTACAGACACAGGATGGAAGAAATTTATTAATTCTGTGTTTCTGTGGAAAGACCTTGGTACCAGAGAGAGTACTGTGGCAGAAGAGGCAGTGCAGAGATTTAATCTAAAGACCAAGGTTTTCTGTTGTCGTGCTAGTCGTTGTGTTATGTGGATGGCTTTGACTTGCCAAGAGACTGAATATTGAAATTAGCTTTGGCTATATGTTTATTAATTGTCCCTTTATAAATAAGTTAACTTCAAACTTAACTTAAACGCATATCTACGTCTGATTCACTGAATAACGTCACGTGATTTGTAGCTTTGCGTGTCATTGGTTCAACTGACATAGTAGGCTACGGCGTTTGCTTGCAAATTTAACGAACTTTAAACTATGATTATGGAAAAATGTGCAAGAGTTACGAGTGCCAACAAACAAAATCTGATTAAGAAAAAAATAAGATTTAAAGCCTGAGAGATCCAGGTCCTCACTCTCTGGGGATCATTATTTTCAAAAACTAAAGCTGATACGCGGCCTCGGCCCACCACCTAAAAAGAGAAAATATCTGATTATATTCAAAATATGTATTTTAATCAATATTCATTTAACATCTCATCTGTTGGAGCACACTAGAAAATATTTGGCTCTATAAGCTTCATGATGTAGTGACTTCTTACAGCACTAGTGGGTAAACTGCTATAGCTAGTGAGGTAGTGGCTAATATGCTAGCCACCCATGCCAGCACTAGTCAGTTCTTTCTGTTTTCTAAATTCCTTGGCCTCCTACTTCCTCTGGCATTTTGTTTTCAGGACTGTACACCATTTTATTAAATAAAGAGTTATTAAAGAACTCTCAGAGCTAGCAAACTTTCTCTGACTTTCTCACTAGTAAGCCAGTTAGCTCAGTCTAGATTAGTAAGCAAGTTGGACCAATTGCTAATGGGACAATAAGTTTGTACACTTAAATGAAAAGATGTATTCCTAACATCTACTCCTGTCTCGTGGCTGTCTGCAAACCATTGCATTTTTACGGAACAGTACACAGGAGGTAAAATAAAAGTGGACGGTGCAACACAGCCAATTAGCTACAATAGCTTCCTCTATTTTGGACTCTGGCTTTCCATTTCCTCAAAGGTCAGCACCGTCAAGACAGCTTGTTATTGATTAGCGGCACAAATTTGTGGGTCAAGGTTGCATGGATTTACTTTATCTTCACAAGCGTATCCATGGATTGCAACAATTCCATTGTAGTTAATAGATTTCACTGCAGAATTGTGCAGTTATAAATGCTGGTATGACCGGGGTGAATCTTTAGACCGCTGGACTTTGGAGTTACTCCTATTGTCTTACGCACACACCCTTGGAAAATGACTGGTACAACTTGAGCTGTTGGCCACTGAGAAGGTTTATTGGGGCAGCTGGGTTTTAATTGCTCAAAGGCACCTCAATAGTGGTAATAAGAGAGTGGCAAGTTTTTCTTTATCTGTGTTATTTCTTTTTCTTTTCTTTTTTTTATTTTTTTTTTTACCTTTACCCATGCCCAGATTTATTCAAACGGTCTGTGGATCGAACCAGCAATTCTTGAAGTCATGAGCTTGTGTGCATTTGTTTGTGTGTTTTTTTTTTTTTACAGCTCATTGCCACCAGATGAAATCCCCCGCATATCCCAGAAAAACAAAACACAAATAAAACTCAGTCTTTAGAGGAAATGAAAAGTCACCTCATTTTACTGATTGACATGTTTTCAAAAAACAGAAAACAGGTTTTAAATGGCTTTAATTGACTCTTGGGTAATTAAACTGAACTCTCCATGGAGTGTGTAAACATTGAACTGCATAAACAGCGAGTAGATAATGAGATTTTAAAGCATCACCTGAATCCCTAAAACACACTACCATATTTGTTCAGAGGAAGGGTTCAGTGAACCTGCCCATAGTCCCTCTGCTGTTCTGGATAAATCATCCCCATATGCTCTCAGATCTGGTTAGTAAGACATAAAATCATTGATGTGTTGCACCATATTTCTCCTTTAACTAAAATATATTTAAATTCCAATATTCTAACTATCAAACAAAAAATAATTTAATGCTTTTATTTCCACTCTATAATTATCTTCAACTTAATTTTTTTCAACATTTTCTGTTGACTCATGACTGAGCTTTATTGTGCTTCAGTACAGGTTGTGTGTTCATTTCAGTTTACAGGTCTGATTTAGTCTAGTTGTGTCATCCTGCAAACACTTGTCCCTCTCTCTTGTTTTCCTGTTTCACGCTCCTGCTCTCATTTTATGTTAAAGGTATTTAGCTGACACTCTTACCTAGAGTACCTTGCAAGGTTCACTTCCTAGATCGCCTGTTATTATACCCATTCACAACAACACACACAATCAAACCCATCCTTTGTTTATATAAATGAAGCACATATTTCCACTCCATCTCTCTTCCTCTCTGTTACTTTCTCCTTCTCCTCTCTGTTCTTTCTGCTTTGTTGACTTTTCATTTATCCCTCTTCCTGTCTGAGTACCTCCTGACCTTTTAACAAACAACACACACAAACACACGTCCACACACAATATACACAGAAATACATGATACAGGATGGAAAAGGATGAATATAGCTATTTGTAAAGGTTATCTGGCCCACAGGTATTAACAGCTAACACTGCAGTGGTTTGGTTTTAAAGAGAATGGTCAAGTTAGTTAAAACAGGGATGAAGTATGCTCATTGCTCATACACTTTGAGTTATGAGTGTGGAATTACCTAATCACTGATGTCAACTATTACATTTTTATTAATACTTATGTTCCTGTCCATGTATGTTTTCTGTGACATTTATCAAGGTCGGATGTGACACAGAGAAAATCATTAGCCACTTGCCAGAGCCAGCACAGTAATAAACATGTGAGATGCCTATGGCTTTCCCCTGTGTGTATGCATGTGTATGTGTGTGTGAATGTAAATGCATATTATACGCCTGCATTGATGCAAACACCTAATTTGCCTCAAAGTCTAACAAATGGGCTGTTTTATGCAGTTCTTATATAAACAAGGTTTTTTAATGTCAATGTATTCAAATGAGTGCATGAAAACAGAAACGCACGGGCTGTTCACATCCTTGTTCTTGTATGGGAAAGAATGTGAGCACATATATTCACTTGGTCCTAAGAGCATGCTAATGAAAAAAAACACCTCCTCAGGGGAGGTGTTTGGTAAAGATCTAGACATATTTTAGAGTTCTAACGCTGATATTTAGATTCTTGATTGAGCTAACCTTTTACCATCTATTTTCTCAAGACCCTCTGGAGGAATAATCTCATCACCAAGATTATATTTTGCCTAGACTTTCTGTCAACGTTATTCAGTGAATTGTAAATGTGTGTTACACCCAGGGATGTCGTAAATAAAAAGGTGGATAGAATCAAATTGTTTTTGAAATTGCCTGAGACAATCCACAACAACATTGCAGTTTTAAAGACATGTAATATATTTCCTTGTGTAAAGGTTTTTGCTCAGAAATTCATGGCATAATAATTAACGCTGGCCAAAATAGGTGGTAAAATGTATCTTTTGAATACAGTGTTTGGTAAATTGGCTCGAAGTAGGTTAAATGATCATACATCCCCACGGAATGAAGACAATTCGCTTGTATTTACCAGCTCAGTCCAATTCTTCCACACATACATCATTTCAATATTGTTTAAAGACAAACAGGCTTGATGTTTCAACCTTATTTGCAAAAAAGGGGATCTAATCCATCAGAATAATTGGAACAGTAGTAGTCTGAAGTTCTACCAGAAAGCTCCACAGCTTGAACCTGCCTAAATTTATGAAGGTGAGCCATGGTGAGGCTGTTAAAAAGGGGAAAAGAAAGTATGGTAAAATTACATCCAAAACAGTGATAGTATTATAATGGTTTTATTATAGAACAAAAGTATGAACATACTATAGCTTTGTTTGTGTAAGACTGACTACTAATGGTAAGTCTGCTGATATGTTTAACTTTTCTTTGTGTCAACAAACCCCATTAAACATCAAAACCAACAATCAGTGAGCTATATTGTTGCTCTGGGTGACATGTTTCTTCATTATGATGATGTGGATCCCTCACGCACCATCCTGCTGCCATAAAAACTCACTTGTGCACCAAATGTGTATTTAAATGCTCAACTAAAAGTAGTCCCCAGTATAAACAGTTTTTAGTGACATTTGCTAAAAACTACAGCTAGCTGTTTTGGGAAACTGCTTAGCCTTTTTAAAACTTGAATCTGTTAATATGTGATCCATTTTTAGAAGTTGTGTCTTCAGGAGGATCCAATAGACCTAGGGCTGAACTGAAAGCATGACAAACATATTGTTGTTTTTTTTGGTCTTTTTTGTAATTTGTTTACAGTAACAAAAACAGGGACTATTGCCAGCTTTAATCTTTAACACTAATTTGGCTGATAGCACTTAGCCTGGTGTAAATGTGTAAATCATTGCTCCAGGCTGGAAAGATAATAGGTTTAGCTCCAGATTTGTCAGACTTTTGTTTCATTCTGTTCCCACAACAAGTAGCTTGTTTGATGCTGTGTTGTATTATGGCACACAGTGACTCATGGAAGAGGGTCTGATTTCCTCTACTGTAAACGGTCAAAAAAGTATTTGTTGTGACCTTGCCATTGCCTTTCATAACTTTCTAACTTAGCTTGCTCTGCAGTACTGTCTAGGCAGTGTTTATCAAAAAGAAAAGAAAAAAAATCCAGCTGAAAGATCTATAAAAAGAACATCACAATTTACCTCTATCTCAAACAAGAGATAGACCTATTCTTAAAGATGTGCTTTCAAGGCATGTAATCCTATAGTCTTTCAGATAAATGTGAAGTCCTGAAAATCTTTAGATGGCTGTAATGGCTGTAAATGACTGTAATAAGGTGCTTGCCCTTGCCAGGTGCTTAGACATTGTAGCACAGTTTTGATGCGGGGAACATGCTAATGAAAGTTAGTTCGATTCAAGCATTTACGGGATCGATTCCAGCATTTGCAGATAGTTTGACCCTGTATATCACTGACAATAAAAAAGTTGTTTTAGCCAAACACAACTCTTCTGTTGATGTAATGTTCAGTTAAGTGCATGGTGGTAATTTGGTGGCAGAGGCATTGGCATATTATGTATAGTTGTCTCAACAGATGAATTTGTCAAGACAGTTTTCACTTAATAGATGTGAAACATATCCTCTTATGTATATATCCTCTCATGTATAATGTACGGTGTGTTTGTGTATGTAGGTAAACTGTATGTGTGATTAAGTCAGAGAGCAAGCAAGTTGTAGACTGTGAACACTGAGTTAGCTCCTCTATTCATCTTCATGTTAGATCAGCGAGCTGTGGCTGCTTTTACGTCTAGACCACCTCAATGTATGTTCTTTTAATGAGCACACACGCACACACACAAACTTTCTTTCACATAGAAAAATGTTCCCTAACAGTCCACTTCACAAACACACATTCACTTAGTAGTTTTCAGTATACACATGCATAGCTACATACAGTGAAACACACACACTCTCAGCTCTGTGCACTAATGAATGGAACTCCCGCAATCTAATCCATCAGATTAATTGGAAGTGCCTAGCCATGGATTGAGGAATTTTTCATCCCCAAAGCACCGCTCTTTCTCGTAGCCTCTATCAGCAATTTGTGTTTGTGTTGAGGGGGTAACATGCAGAGAGCAGTGTCCTGAAAAATAGTATGAAATAATGTTTGTTTAGTTTTAGTAATGAAAAATTCCTGGTGTCTCAGCTAAGGGCTGGACCCTGCTCAGGCCATCAGGTTCATTGGGTTGTTGATTTGTCTAATGCTGTCCTTGAAGGAAGGATTTATTGCATTGTAATTGAGTGGACTGGATGTGGCTTGATGTAGCTTTATAAACTGGTAACTCAGTCAATGTATAGGCTTGGATAAAAGTAGAAAAGGCTCTCATTTCAAATGAACATTGGACCAGAGCCTAAAAGAGGACCTGCAAAACATCTGCCTAGTTACATTTTAATATATTTCAACATACAAACAAATCTTAATGCCCAGCTACAACTTATTTTATGTAGTACCATAGTGCTTCACAGCTTTGTTAGTCAATCAGCACCCAAGTCATTCCACTAAATTTTATGTTCTTGCTTGTCCAAAAGCCAGATGCCATAAAGACAGCTGTGTCAGAAAGCACTAGACCTTTCTAAGCTTGTGTGTTTTTCCACATGAATTTACTGTCAGTGTTGCATCAGAAACACATTGTGCTAATGAGTTTTAGCTTTAAATAAACTGGAATTTATCTAACATTTTGTTAAATTAATATATAATTAGGTGCTGCTTTTGATTTAAAGATACATTCCTTTACACTACTGAGCCTCAGTAGTGTCAGTTCCTCAAGGAGTGATTAGGAATGCAGGAAATAATCTTTCACCAACTTCCAAATAAAGAGCAGCACATCCAAAACAAAGTTTATTGTGCTAATAAAGGAGTTTTGGTTTGTCTGTCAATAAGGAAAGCATCTTGATAACAATTCAAAACCCCAGGTTTGTACTGAAGACAAAAGGATCTGTTTCAGCTTTGAGCCTTTGTCGTCTTAATGTCTGCTTTCAAGTGCAAAAATTCTTCATTTCTCTCCACTGAAGCAAGAAAAAGCTGTCCACCCTTTACTCCTCCTCCTTTGTCATCTTCTATTCATCTTTCCATCCTTATTCCTGTCTGATAGAGAAAGAAATGAACACTGGGGCAATCAAGTGGAAAAAGACACCCTCGATGTGTCGTAAACCTAGATGCTAATAATCTGCAAGTATTCAACAATGTGAAACACACTGAAAGACTTCCTCCCTCTTCTATCTGTCTCATTTTCACAAGACATCCACTTTGTCTTCCTTTTTCTGTTTCTCCACATCTCCCCTTTACTTACAGGCAGATGCCAGTAGAATTAGGCCTCTGACAACAACTTTCTTTGGATTGGAGACACTGGCATTTCACTGAAGGAGCTCTGTGACCCTAGTACTGACTGTAACTACATTTTTTGAGATCGATACATAGAAAATTGATGTGATACACTGGTTAGCCAATCATAACACCTTTACATACAAATACACTGTTGGAGTCAAGGTACACTGGTGGATATAATGATTTGCAATACCCTAACCCTAACCAAATACGTATTCTAAGCAGAATCCCATCCAATTTCAACTCTTAAACAACCCTCAAAAGAAGTAGGAACTAAAATTACCTTTAGGCTGAACACTCAAACTGGTTGTAACACACACAAACATACACCCCTGCTTGGGCACTAATACTAAAACAGTAGTGTTATAGAAATCAATATTAATAGTACATCTTTCCCCCAAATGTCACCAGAGCAGTGGTATATTGTGATAGACGTAAAAAGCCAGTGGTCTGTCTGTCTGATGCTTCTATCCCTATTGAGAGAGGGAGACCATCTGCACATGACTCTGGACCACTTATGAATTCAGTTCGTACCTAAGACAAAATTCCAAGTATGAGAACTCGCTCATATGCACTTAACACGAAGGGTTGTGTCCTTAGTAGCGCACTGCTTTCTTCTCTTCTTATAGCCAATGAAAAATGACAAACGACAACTTGTGACTGTGACATTACTGATTCCAGGTCAATGAATGTGCCTGACGTGCATCATGTAAAGGGCACAATAAAAGGCCAATAATCTAATCTCTTGTATCGGCAAAAGAATCCAAATCTAGACAAAATGATCATCTGTTTTCTGGAACAAAGCAGACAGTTTGACATTCGCTCAACTGATTTTGGGACTTGTCCTCTGAAATATTTGGAAGCAGCATTAATGCAGAATAGATGTATTAAGAGAAGGTGGTAGAGTAATGGCAAGTTTAGCAGTGGGAGTCTGCACTTGGAGGTTTGACAGTTAATCCAATCTTATGTGTGTCTTTGTGCAAGTGTTCCTGAAGGGTTAGATTGACCTCCCTGCCCACTCAGTGAAAAGGTAGCACCTCTATTCACCTACGCACTACATGGGTGAATTCATGTAGCACTCACAACACTCTTAAACTGTTCTGCAAATGACCTATTCTTGCTCAACATATTCTCCCTCATACCTTTGCCAAAACCACGTGTGCTTGTGTGTGTGCTTATATCATGTGCTTGTATCATAGCATATCATATCAAGCCAGGAATACCATTTTCATTTTGGCTTCAATAAAGTGTAGGTTTGTTTATATCAAGGACAGTTATTGTACTTAAACCATAAAGGGATGTTGGGCAGCATTTTAGCTTCATAAGCCATTAGAAGTTTCTCTCTCGGGATGGTACCAGATAGAATTAAAAGTGAAACAGGTTGTCCATTTTGGATTTGTGTGGTATTTTCCCATGACATTTATTCTCTGTAACTTAAGTATAAATAAAAAGGTTTATGGCCTCTTTACTGGTAATTTTCCAAATCCCTTACATAATTCAGTGTTTCCAACTTTTCTGCGGGAAATCTCCTACCATCTCCCTTGTCACTCTTCCTAACTCAATTCTCCATTTCTTCACTGTATTTTTCTTTATTTCTTCAATTCGAAAGTTTCACTTTGGATGTTACCTTGCCTGACCTTTTGTCGGTTGAAAATAACAATGGTCAACTAATGTGTCTCTCTCTTTTTCACTCCCACAGAGCTATATTCATGGCAGCAGCCAGGCTCAGTTTGTGGCAGAGTCTCACATCATCCTTCTTCTGAGTATCCTTTCACCACCGCTTTTGTGTGTGCATGTGTTTCATGTGTTGACATAAATTGAAACATGGTGCTGCAAAATGCACATCATCCAGAGCAATTTAACTCTCAGTGAAATGCCCAACAGATCGTCTTGGCAACAAATTCCTTTAATTCTCCATTTGCTTACACACAATGCCCAGGAAGCCACCTTTTATATGTCTGGAACAGCATTCCAATTTCTCTGTCTGCTACATTTATTTTCACAACATGAAACCTTTGTCATCTGTGTGCATTCTCCATAGGGAAGCTACCTGCTGGACCGAACAAACAGACAATGCAAAGACAAGAGGTTGTCCTCTCTTAACTTCACCTCCTTGCCTGATTTGTTCCAAATTCAACCCCTGATGATAGGCTGTGTCTGTGTATATGTGTGCATGTGTGTTTGCTCGTGTACTTGTTTGGCTGGATAGATGTTTCTGTTAGTGTTTGTCTACTTCTCTGTCTGCTTGTCTATCCGTGTGTACTTGCACTGGTGCTTTTGTGTGTGTGTGGGTAATGATACTGTTCATTCCTAGTTGTTGTGCTCGTCCCCCATGGGAAATAGCAGGTCCAAGGTCGCACCTGCTGCAGAGCAATATTTGTTTGTCCACGCTCACACTGTTTATTTTTTTATTTTCTGCCCATCTGATTACATCTAAATGAAACACACACGCTCACATTCACACCTGCTGAAATGCTAACACACCTACCTTGTTGTCTGTGCAGGTGGTGTAAACACATTTTATGACCGTCATAGACGCAGGTTCCCCGTGGATGTAACCTTGTTTAATTCCTCACACATGCATGCACACACACACACAAATACCAAATACAGTTGCATAACTATACCATTTTAGGAGACAGAAACACAGATATACAGTCCAGACCCTATGTATTTGATGTTTTTAAGGCCTATTCAATATGAAATAAATTAATGAGTACTACATTAAAGTAATGCTAAATCTCAGCTTTAATTTGAGTAGGTTTATATCAGTATAGAAAGATATATGTGGGGAATATAGCCCTTATAACACATAGTACCCAAAGTTTAGGGGTTCATGCGTAATTGGACTGATATAAATAAAGTCGAACAAAATCATCCTTTATTTTGTAGAAAATCTTATGCAATAATGTCAATAACTGCCTGAAGTCTTCAACCAACAGACATCAGCAGATGTTTCCCGGTTCCTCAGTGATGCTCTCTTAGGCTTTCACTGCAGCCACCATTGTCTCTTGCTCATGTTGGGGCCTCTCTGCCTTTAGTCTGATCTCTAGCAAGTGGAATGCAACTCAGTTGGATTGAGATCAGGTGATTGACTCAGCCAAACAAGGATATTCCATCTTTTCACCCTGTAAGGTTCTCTGGTTGCATTGGCCATATGTTTTTGATCATTGTCCCACTGAATGATGAAACATCATCCAATGAGTTTTGATGTATTTGGCTGAATGCACAGAAAAGCTCCTTGTATACCTCTGCATTCATCTGTCTGCAGTGAAATCATCAATAAATGCCAGTGTGCCAGTTCCAGTGGCAGCCATACATGCCTAAGCCATAACAGAACCACCAGCAAGTTTGACAGATGAGGTGGTATGCTGTGGGCCATGAGCTGTTCCTTTTTTTCTCTCCACACTTACCTCTTTCCATCATTTTGATAGAGATTGATTTTTGTTTCATCAGTCCATAGAACTTTGTTCCAGAACTCTACCAGTTTCTCTTTGTATGTTTTTGTGAACTGCAACCCGGCCTCTCTGTTTTTGGGTCTTACCAGGGGTTTGCATCTTGCAGTGAATCCTCTGAGGTTATGGTCATGAAGTCTTCTCTTAATCGTTGACAGGGAGACATGTCTGCCTACATCCTGGAGAGCATTCTTGACTTGCTCTTAAGTCATAAAGGAGCTTTTCTTCACTGAAAATGATTTTATACTCATCCACAAGACTTGTACTCCTCAGTCTACCAGGTGGTTTGCCATTTTCTAGTTTTCTTGTGCCCATCTGCTTCTTTAGATTGTATCCAACTGTCAATTTTGCCAATTTTTTGTTTGTGTGTTTGTTTTGTGTTTTTGAGCCAAATTCTTTTCTTCTTAACTTGGATGATAACCTTTTTACTTCTTATATTAATAGACAGTTCCAAAATCTAAATGGCAACTTTCAACTCTCCATCAGTTGTGAGCCACCTGTGAGCTATGAAGTGCATGAACTAATATTGAAACTAACACACAACTGCCCAAGAGAGATTTAGTAGCTGAGTGTCCAATTACTTTTGAACCCTCACAATTTGAACACTACCTGTTTCTCACACGCAGTTCTTTCAATAACCAGTTCTTTCAACACAGTTCTTTTAGTATTCATCTAAACTAAAGCTCAAATGTGGAACTTAAAGGAAGCATATGCTCCTTTATTTCAGGTTGGATGTACTGAAGCAAAGAGCCTGTCTCAAGGACTGTCCAAATACTTTGATGCACATGCTTACTCACACACCAACATATTGACAAACAAATGCAGCCATGTTGTCCCTCCAAGTTTGATCAGTTGAGCTTATAGCAAATCACAGCCTTTGGCAATGGAAAAAAATGGAATTTCATTTGGTCCTTGCAGATGTTTTTTTCTGCTTTGTGCCTGTTTGGTATTCTGGTGACATCTCTAAACTTGAGTAGTTTCAGTGGAGTGGACTGGAGTGGAGTGGAAGCAATTGATTGAAATTTTGGTGCCAAGGAAAACTAGGATTACAGCTTTCAGCATCCAGATTTTCCAACCCATTGTTTTGTAATGTGCACATTAACTAATGTTCAAAATTGTGCTCTATATATATGCCAGTTTTTAGTCTGATGATATAGTAGAGTAGAGGTGACTGTCGTGAATATTTTCTAGGATGATTGGGGTGCACCATGACCAGTACAATTAATGGCAGAATTGGCAAGGTGGCAGGACACAGTGATCTGTTTAATCTAATATGCTTCACACATATCTAATGTTCTGTTACTGTAGACAGGTGTGGGTGTAGAGTGTCTGCAGACCCAGGGAAAAGTCTGTCTTTTATAATTACAATTCAATGCAGTTGCATGGTCTGAATTTCTATACTGATAGGTCCCTATTTATTATAATGACTTGATTATCACTCTGTGCAAAAGCTTCCTGCAACCACCCCTCCTTCTGTGGTTCAGCTTCATTGCTGTACTTGGAAGCATTGCTAGTGTTTGTGTCTCACCAGCCTATCGTGTCATTTACCATTTCATCAAGAGGATGCCTCAGTTTCTGCTCTGTATCTCCCCATGTGGTAGTCTTTCTTTGTGCACCCCATCAGGTTTTCTTCAGTTACATGGATTTGTATGTAAAGCATGCTGAGGAGAAGAATCTGTAATTAGGTCCTAAGCTACGTGAGGCTGAGCTTTGCAGTGATTTTATGACAGCTCAGGTGTTGAAATGAGTGATTCTTGATGTTCACAATTTTGTATGAACTGTTCATGATTAAATATTTTGATTATGACATATAGTTCTAGCAATAGCCAAATACTACAAGAACAAAGTATCAATGTAAGTCAGCCAGTCTGAAAAATTAATCAAGTAAATCAAGGCCCACATCATCAGTGGCTTCACACCCAGTCTAAGCTCTCTTCAAGACAAGGGAAGACCAGGGAAACTCTCCAAAAATGGTAAAACATGAAGTAAGCACAAGAAATCCTTGCAGATGAAATTCAAAGTAAGATCTTGTGGTCAGCTGGATCTGCAATCACAGACTTGGAATTGCATTTACAAGACTGTAAAATTTATTTTCAGGTAATAGATAAGTCAAAATAATAGATCAGAAGAGATCTACACATAGTCACTTTTTGCCAAAAAACCTTGGCAGTACATTTTTTTTTTATCTTTGCAACAATTACTTTTTCATCTCCTAGTCAACAAGATTCAAAATCAGCTCAGTCAGAATTAAATTGCTTTACCATTCTGCAACTGTGTTATTGTAGTGCATAACAATTTAAACTGCTCGAGAGCATAATTTTCTACAGATGTGAGGAACATGACCATGTAGCATCAAATATAACAGATTCTTTTCTGTAAACAAATTCCACCTCTTGTTTATTAGATAGTTTAAACAAATATTTATCGGAGTTGTGCATTCACTCATTTGTGTCTCTTTTTCCCACATACACTTTAGAAGCTTTAGAAGCAGGCATGAAGAAAATACAGTTGCACTCACACTCAAACAAACATCACTGAGGCTGAATATCCACTGAAGTTATGTTGTAATTGATCAATAACATTAACACATTAACATTAACATCTATTGTATTTATGTTTGTGTGTGCATGGGTGTATTTTAAAAGCAAGGTTGTATATTATGCATACATACAATGTATTTGTGTTGATTTGTTCTCTTAGTTAGTCTGTTATGTTTGCAGAGTTGACTTAACATCATCTCACTGTGTGGGCTTTTTTTTTTTTTTTTTAATCACTGAACCTGGAAACCATTATGATGTTTTCCTTCCAGGGATAAGGCTGTACCACTGCAGATTTATTTGAATAGTTTAAAGAACTGCTGTGTTGCCGCTTGATCCCTAATCCTCTCATCAACAAAAAGCTAACACAAAACTTCATGTGATTATTTTAAACACCTTTTCTCCTTTTTTAAAAACATTTAGGGAAAGGCAGAGTGACCTACCAGCAAGTTCTCTCCTGTTTAAATTTTAGTTTTCTATTACAGCATATAATGCAATGCAATACACCATTAACTATTGACCTTAAAATTAGCAGTTTAATTAACTCCTCTCTGACACAGTCTCAACAAACATGAAGGTTATGACCCTTTAATTAGTCTGTATTTATTCTAGGGCTGTTTAACTGGGTTGTATCATATTGTGCAATTGTTCATATTATTATGTCCACACCCTGTACATATCCTTTAAGCTATAACAGCACATGTGCCTGCTGTTCTCGCTAATCTGCTTGAGTGCTTCTATGCACATGTATGTGTATGTGCAGATCTGTATATGTGTCCAGCAGTTCTTCCTGGGGCGGTGTATACTTCCAGCTTCTCCCTCCCCTTTATGCGAGTGTGTTGTTTCCTTGACAACCTCGTCCCAGATGCTGCAATCACCATGGGGATGGTGCTGCTGAATGAGGCTGCCACCTCCAAGGGAGACGTTGGCAAGAGGAGAAGTAAGTAGAGATGATTGTTTTCAGCTTTTTTCCCTTCTTATTGTCCTTTTTCTTTCCATTTTCAAGCTCCAGTTCATCAAGGTTGATACATTCTGAGTGATGCAGTTGTCAGGAGTGTGTGCAAGGTGTGTGTGTGTGTGTGCGTGCTGGGTGGCATAGTTCTACTACCACCTTGTAACTGCCAGGTAAGTGATTTATCCTTGCGACGCTTAGTGTATATGCATCAGAGCCCATGTTTTAAGAAATAGCACTAGTCCTGGAGAGGTTCAAATTATTCTATACACTGTAAAGCATTGATTCTTAGAAGATGCACAGTATAATAAGATGGGTTATAATTATAACCGAGAAAAACACAAAGCAACACAGTTAAAAGTTAAACATACACAAAAGTAGTTGCACATATTATTTGTACATATTATAAGTATTTAGTAATTCAAATCCTGTACAATTGAAGGCAAGTACAGGTTTCAATGCTAAATTCCTCTGGCTGCTGTTTACAAGCTTTTGGTAAAGGGCATCTACTGACTGTAACATTAACAGCAGGGAAGTCCTTTTGTTGCTCAGGATCTTATCTATCAGACTTACTCTGAGTGCTGAGAGGATTCTCCTTCTTCAAGATTGGACTTACAGATGCCAAATTCATAAGCGGTTATTTCTTTGTGAGGCCTCTCTCTGCCACTCTCTATCACCGAAAAATAACATTTCATTACTTGGCTTCCCAACCACTCCAGGCTACATTGAATAGGACAAATGTTTTTAGCTTCCCCTTGTGCTTTGTGCTCACTAACCTATGCTTTGTTGGAATACATGTCCTGTTTATGTAATTGACACTTTGACAGTGGATTTGTGGGCACTTTGGAAGATGATTTAAGGACATGCTGTGGCATGTTACAAGATGCAGTTTCTTTGTGGATATACAGATATTTCCTGCATGTTTTGTTTCAGGTGGAATCTCTATTTCTTCCCCTCTTGATACATAAATGTGTGCCAGCTACGGGAAACATTTACTGGTGAGAAACACAGCCGAAATCTTAATGGCTGGACAAACACAATCTGGAAGGTGTTCCGTCACACATATGCAGGTGCCCACATGGTTGCAGCAGGGTGCTGGCCTTCTCACAGTAGGGTGGTGAAAGATTGTGAAAACACCAACAGATTTATAAACTCACACACACAAGCAGAATCATATTAATAGTCTTCTTTTCCATGCAGTTTTTATTTAATTTTTTAGAATTCTAAAGATCTGACCATTAGAATCCTACAATCTAAATCTAGGGAGCAACTGAATGTATTTTATGCATATAATACTATTTATATGTTTATAGAGTGTATAGGAGTAGTGGGAAATGGTTTGTCCAAAAAAGATGTCAGAGAATAGTTTTTTAGCCTTGTAAAAAAAATAAAAATAAAAACTCAATCGCTCAGATCAATGGAATAGAGATTGATCAGGTGTTCTTTTACAAACTGAGATAGTTCTGCAAATTTGCACCTGCTCCTGAGAGTTAGAGAAGTGTCAATGAAAACTGATTATCTTGATGTTAAAGCTGTTATGTGAACTTCTTCCTCTCCGGTGCAAAAAGGTTCAAAACTACTTCAAAAATTAAGCCTGCCATGGAAACACAAATGTGTTCTGTTTCAGCATGGCACGTTGATGACAGCTCAGTTGATTGAAAGGCATGTTGGGTCTTGTTGGGAGGTGTTAGGGTGTTACACAGTTATCATTTAAGATGAAGGCGGTCTCTTGACCGCAGTAATTGCTGAATGTACTGGCTTTCAGCATTTTTCCTTTAGCATCCAAGCAGAGTCACTGCATAATCTACAGATTATGAGGAGGGGAGTTAGATATTAGATGGCCTGTACTGGTAATTACCTCAAACACACAGACGCAGTTACACACAAGTGGATTTAATTAGAGTCAGTGTGATGAAAAAGCAATTCGAGAAGCCTTTCAGTTGCCTCTGTGAGGCCACACACTCATGCATACACACGTACGCACACGCATTGAAAAAAAATCTACTAAAAATCAACTTTTTGTTCTGCTTTACCCATGAGTTCTCCTTGAGATGTTAAAGTCTGGCAATTAAAATGATAATGACTTTAGAACTAGCTCAAGACTTGTTTCTCAGTATCAGGAGCAGTCACACACATCTACTGTACATACATATACAGACACATATATGCTCATATAATTATCACCTGTGTAATACTAACATGTACAGTGTGGAGGACGCTCTTATTCCCTCTGTTCTCTATCAGTTCCAGCAGGTCTTTCTCTTCCTGTCTTTGTTCATCCTCATTCTTTCTCCATCTCACTCTCTTTCTCCCTTTCCCTCTCTTTTTAGTGGCCGAAACTTGTATCTTGTAATATATCGGCTATTTTAATTCATCCTCCTCCTTTGTATAATTACCACCTGCTAATTTCAATAAACTGAAGCAAAAACATCATGCAGAATACATTTTACTGCTGCGCAAGCAATACTAATGCTTACAGAAACCTGTTACGTAAACACACACAATGTCAGCACCCAAGCATGAATAGAATTTTATATCCCACACAACACTGTGACTGGAACAACATACTCACACATATGGGCACACAAATTAAATAAGTGCATTATAAAGCAGCATAGAGAATAGTCATCTGTCAGTAATAGAGAGAGGATTAAGCTTGAATTGTAGTGTAATCACTGGATGTGGGTGTTAAATCCCTGGCATATAGCTTCCATACTGCTGAGTGCAGCTACAAGAAGTTATCTGCTGCTTGCATGACCGTCTGCACCAGAAATGACAGCGCACACACTGTGTTTTTCAACAAGGGAGTTAACTGAACATGTAAATGGAGTTACAAAATTACCACATATACAATATCGGTGGATGTACAGTATGTGTGGTGGGTGGGATGAAGTAGTCAGGGAGGATGAAAGTGAAGGAGGATGAAATGTGAATAATAGTGAAACATCAAGGAGGGGGAAGAGCGAATGGGAGAGAGAAGTTGAAGAGTCAGGAAAAAGTGAGATGGTTCTGTGAAAGAACAAAATACAGTATAAATAAAAATAAGGCCACAACCCCAAAAATTAATCTATCTCTCCAGTGAAATGCCAGCATGCGGTACAGAAGCACCAAATTTCAAGACAATGGAAACTTATTAGAGTCTAATTGAAATTCAGCCAGCAATAGGACCAGACCCCAAAATGCAAAATGCATTTTTTTTAGTTCCTTATTTTGTTATACTGCTGAATAACTGTTCCTCTTGCAGACCCATGAAAGACAAATGTGTAAAAAATGGATGTTGACATAGGTTCCACAAAATGACATTAAAATGATAAATTAATAATCACAAAATACAGCTTTCTATCAATGTGTTCTATGGTACAAGGAGTATTCAGATCTTTTACTTAGGTAATAGTAGCCATATTACAATGGAACAATACTCCATTACAAGTATAAGTCCTGCCTTAAAAATCTTAAGACTGATCAGCAAATTTATACTTCTTCTATCTTATTTCATGTACATGTTTCACTCAAAAAACATACAGGTATACTGTACACAATAAAAGCATGGTCACATTTGCACAGAAATACACAGTACATACACACACAAATATCTATAAATGTACTTAGATACTCATAGACACACACATGCTGATGTATAGACCTATATTAACAGTGATGAGATAGGGCTAGGCAGCTGGAACAGAACTCCTACCAAAGGCCCTCATCCATGTTAAGATCCTGTTGCCAGAGACAGTTGATATGTCTCTGATTCCTCTGTTGCTCATGTCTAAGAGATTTGGGATAGGAAAGCTCATAAATTTGGATGTGGTGTATGTGATGCTATTGAGTTCATATTTGTTGGAAACAGTTAGACTGGCAAAGAACCAGGATCTTGGAATTTATCCAAAAGCACTGGTTTGTTTGTAATTGGGCAGTGTGAACCTTAACAAGCCAAAAACAAAAACAGGCTTTTCTATTACAATTTGGTGTGAAAGCAATGCATTGTGGGTGATTGTATCCAGAGGTTGCAGTTCCAGTTGCTTATCAGGGAATAAATTGTTAAGAGCCGTTTAGCACCACAATATCTATTCATACTTGTCCTCCTAATGAGATAGGCTTACCTCAATATATTTATTGGCTTCCTCCTGCTTGGGAAATGTAAATTTATTTATTTATTTATTTAAATATGTCACGATTTGAATTGAGCCAAGTCATAGTCAAAAGAGGGATTACCACCTTTGTCATTGAGGGAAATCATTCAGCTTAAACAACTTGTCATTTCGCCAAGGTCATAAATCACTTAGCATATTAGCATGCTTATTGCACACGTACATGGGAGTGTCATTATCCCTGGATGCATACTAAGACATCCTCTCAGTCATAATTGATGCGCTATGGGAAATACATCCCACTATGTTTAATGAAGATACACAGGCGTTCTGTCTGTCACTCACACACTCGTCATACGTAGATGTGGCAACCCAGGGAACACGGGGGCATAAGGGCTCTCCCTGGAGACACACTCTCAAATATGCAGTGCTCTCAATAAAGTCACTCCGTCAATGTCAGACACACACCCAGGTTTGTATCGCAATACTTGTCAGGACATTGTCTTGAATTAGTCATCAGCATAACCTTTATATAACCCCAGATCTGTCCTATCACCTCTAAAAAAATAATATATTTAAAGTGAAGAGAGTGTTTTAAGCAATTTATCTTTGTGGCTGATGCCCTTTGGTTCTCACAAGAGTAGAAGTAGGAGGAAATACACACAAATACACTGATTGCTGAGTGGGCCTCCTGTGTATTAGTGTATGTAAGTGTGTATGCCTGTGGTAGATGGATTAGGACTCGATTGTCATATCAATTGCTGTCTCACACGCACACACACACACACACACACACACACACACACACACACACACACACACACACACACACACACACACACACACACACAGCTCTGTCACAGCACAGGGCACCCCCTGGGGTTTTTGACTGTGTGTGTGTATGTGCACCATGACTCTTGCATTGAATTGTGAATGGAAGATACATGTATAAAGTGAAACAAAGAGGGCAGTGGAATAGTTACGGGGCTGACACTGAGCGATGGCAGCAAACATAGTCTTATACATACATGCATTATTGACCAGGATATACACACATGTCCATAGACACACACAGACACATAAACCACCGTAACCCTGAAGATGAATGACAGCACGTACACACAAATTGACACTGAGAATCTGTCTTACATTTTCCCTGCCAAATCGTTTGTTCCATGACATTGCCTGCCTCCCTCCTTCTCTCTCTCTCTCTCTCTCTCTCTCTCTCTCACACACCCATACACACACACAAGTGCACACACACTGAGAACAAGCGGATATCTCACTATTTAGTCTCCAGGAGAGGTCCTCATCCTAATCCCTGATTAACAATATCAGTCGGTGGTGACAGTTTAATTTAACACAGTGCTTCTCAAGGATTAGCTTCTGCATGTGTAGTGTGTGCATACACTCATACACCCATGCATACGGACACACACAATTCCCCTGCAGACTAAAGATCATGCTTATGTATAATTTCACTTTAGAATAGCCACTGAGGAAATAAGATGATAATAGCTGCAAACACAATTTTCTGCAACATGGCAAGGTTGATAATGAGAAAGAGGCAGTGGTATATACTGTACGTTGAGGGATTCTCTAAATAAAGGTAAATATTAACGAGTTTTGGCACAATGATGAGCACCAGGTGTTGTTTTAGAAGTCCTCTCAACTAGCATTTTAGCAAATGCATGAATATCTTTTTATGATATCATTGAAGAGTTTGTATGTTTGTTTGAGTAGGTGCTTACATACATGTGTTTGTGTGTGTGTGTGTGTAAAGCACCAACACGAAGAGAAGAGGAGGTTTTCAGTACATTGTGTCTAAACCCTGCAAGTAACATTCACTGGAACAGAGATCAAACAGAGCCATCAGCGGTTATAATGTGCGTGAAATGATTTAAATGATGCCTTTTAGCCAGGAATCAAATATTCACAGGCCATATTGTCTAATAATTATTATGAGGGTGTCTGCAGGACCTGCAGAAATTTGGAAAAGTAACTAAAAGCATCAACTGTAGTTATAGTAACTTTGGCTGAGATCATGTTGCAGTTTCTTCTGCTCCTGTTTGTTTTTGTCTGCTTTTACCTGATGTTATATGCTTTTCTATACTCGCCATTCTAACCAGAAATTCTTTTTGTTTACGACTTTATGTGTATGTGTCTTTGCAGTCATCTGCTTGGTTGGCCTTGGCCTGGTGGTGTTTTCTTCAGCTTCCGTTTCCATTTTCAGGTCCAAGTACCATGGATACCCTACAGGTAACTATAGCAACCATACGTAGCACTGTATAGATGCTCACACAAGTTTCATCCAGTTTACTTTGACAGTTAATTAAAACACAATATGCGAGCATACAATGAATCTCAAAATCACTGAAGCTGACATAAATCACTCGCACAGTTATTAAGAGACACGGTGCAAGAATCCAGGCCAAAACAGGATCCATCCATTCCATTATTCCTTTGATTTAAGACAGTTGTTCCCATTGGAAACACCTCTGAAATGGCCAAGCCACAGAGCCAAAGTTCCTTCTTAGAGAACAATCTTACCGCTAAACTTCAACAGAGATTTGCAGTCTGAGTTCTTTGACTACAACATTTCTTCGACATTTTACAGTACACCTAATGCACAGTGTATTTGGATAATTTTTTTTTCTTTGCCCCAAGTATTAGAAATCACAGATCCATCATGGATTTTTTTCTGTGGTCAGCCATAGTGAATGCTGACACTAAAACCCTGCAGCTTAGTGAGCCAGAACAGTGGCAATTTGTCCTACTTTGAGTGTCACTACCATAAAAAGATTTACTGCAGATAGAAAACACTCTGCTGTTGCAGAGTCTGTCCAATTCATTGCCACTGGGGCATCTGTGATAATATAGTACAAAACAGGTCCAGCTACAAGAAACTCACCTGAAGGGCTGAAAGGATTCAGGGATGTTGAGGCACTCTACTTCTTTGAAATTGACCAAATTGCAGTATGCGCCTGCTCATGAGGGTGGAAGGTTTACTTGTGTGTGTGTGTGTTTTTTTTTTTGTTTTTTTTTTTTGTTTTTGACAGGTCTGTAATTGCCAAACAGGTTACGTCTGATACTTTTCGCCTGAGAAGGATGCGCTTTTAAATCTCTGAAAACTGATCAATATACTGATATTTCTTACTGTACCTATTGTTTACATAAAATATAAACATTTGAAACAATAGCAGTAAAAATGAGGGAATGTATAAGTAAGGAGGAATCAGTTAGTATCTCAGTGGCATAAGTGAATGAAGCAGACATGTGTTTAGTATAATTATAATGCATTTCCTTCTGATCCAAGAAGTGCCATTTTAAAAATGTCAATATTATACATTGCCAGGCTGACTGCTACCTTTTCAGTGCGTGTTTTGGGAGCAAGTCTGCTTCTCCGACTTTCTTTTCCTGTTTGATAAACACAGATGCATTTCTCAGCAAGCGTTGAGCAATTTTGTACGATTACGCGTTTCCAGAAACAGTTTGAAGTGTTTTCAAATCTTTTCTTAATCATCAACAGCCATGGTTTTAGTTTTTTTTCTTCTCGGCTCTGCTAAACAAAGGTCAATAGCAGTATGAGCAAAAACAAAAAACAACACCTTTTTATATCTGTTTTATCTTTTCTCCTGATTTTCCTTTGTTTCTTCTCTTCCCCTTCTTCTACCTTTTACTCCTGCTCTGTCTCCTCAGCTTCCTTATTAAATGAAGAAAGACAGAAGAGGAGGTTGAGGATAAGAGGTAGGGTGAGGAGAAGAGAAGTCAAGAAGATACTTGAAGAGGAGGAGGAAAAGTTACAATTGGGTCTAGTGCATGGTTGGGTTTCTTTTTGTGGGTTGTTTTTGAGTTCTTTTATCGACCGCTTTCATCAACCCTGTAAGCTGATTAAAATAAATTATTCCTCTACACTGGTACGAAGGTGTTTGGCATGTCTGATGGTCATTTATTTGTGGTTCGCTTTAGTGGTTGAATTCCGTGTGGGTAGATACACTGACCTGTGTGACTGTGGTGCTGTTTTCAATCCATATACTAGCTCATTTATGAAAACTTACATGTGAAGGGAGAGTAGGAGACAACTGAAGTCACAGAGAGTAAGGTTGAAAGGATAGGAAAACGAGTCTGACAGTAGGTCAGAAAGCCGGTTTCTAAAGTTTTACGAGAGTTAGTCAGTTTGTTTGCCAACCAAATGCAAAATCTTTCCATGTTCTTTTCTCTCTGATGATTATACATTATGCAGTTAATAAACATATTCTAGGTTTGGAGCCAAGTCTTGATTCACTTTCAGGGCAGAATAGTTTTGAATGACCCTCTGTGGCAAAATATTAATCACTAAACAGTGAAGTACATAGATGTACACAGACACATGGAAAAAAAAAGTCCAGTTGCTTAGGGTTGTACGGCTGTCTGAGCTAAAATGTTTATTTGCATCTGAGGTTTGGCAGAGACACGCTTAATCTGTCTGCAAGTTTACATCTTTAAACTGTGATGCAACTGATTTCCTGGACCAGACTGTAATATGTTCTTTTTCCTCTCTAAATCCCTGTAATCTCAAACATACATTTTATAGAATATCTGTAAAATTGTCTTATCACAAAGCCTTTCAACTGATATACAATATATCATTTCAACATGTTCATGTCAGGCAGCAAACCCTTGGATGAGGTCAGGTAAACTTGGTCATAGTTTAACAACATGCCAGTGGCAAAATCACAAATGCAAAGTATTAGCAATGAACCAGTTCACTGAAGACTGGTCGTAAGCGATGTAACTTTTCACCAAATTTGAGAAGCATAGGTCATTTAGAGAATGCAACATTTCTAATTTTTCCACTTGTGGCTGCCCACTAAAACACTGAGTGGGCTGGAGCATTGAAACCATTTATGTAAACTCGTGCGTGGGCAGACGGAGAATGGTGCTAGATAGACCAGTTTGACACAGATGTAATAAAAATATCTCCTCAGACGTCCCATTCGTCTATTTTTGTTGTTTTAAATCTTGAAAGAGTGAACAGTTTTCTCTTTTCTGTGTGTGTGTGTGTGTGTGTGTGTGTGTGTGTGCGCGCGCGTGTGCGTCAATGTGACTGAATAAATACTCTATTGTAAAACCACATCTCACTTTGTGATTTTTCACATTTCCTTCCTTTTTCATGCGTAGTCAGGAACTACAGTATATTGAACTGGAAACAAAAAAGATTTTGTTTGCTATTGACTTGTTGAAATAAAGTACGAAATGTCCCAGTACATGGAGGCAATGACCTGACTTAAAGGTTACTGAGAGTGCAAAACCTCATTACAGCACAGACGAGTAAAATCTGAATAACTAATTTTATAGTCCAGATGATATGAGAAAACTATGCTGCATAGTTTTTCTTACAATAGATGAAACTTGATACACCTGCATAGTTTGGAAAATGTTCAGACATGGAGTGCATTACAAAACATCATGTTACTAGATGTGAGATAATTACAGCAACATCTTCCCTCTTAATGCCCATAGAAAGCGAATTTCACCTATTGAGAATGAGTGAAATAAGCCAACCACACTACATTCAGCTTATTGTTGGGTTTTTCTGGAGATAAGATCATATTTGTGGTCTCAGACTTGTGTTACAAGAAATTTGAATGACTGAAATAATGCTGATTGTCAGCACTGAGAGCACACTTTCATCTGTTCCCTCAACTGTTGGCCTTACGTTGGGAGGAAATACAGAACAATCTCAGCACTGCGGGGGTGGGTGGAAGTATTGGCAATGGAGCGAAATCAATGTGGTATTAGACAGAGGGCAGTTGTAGAACGTAAAGATAATAATGACGATAGAATAATTTCTACTGCTCAAAAAGTCACAGCACAGCATAAAAAGAATTGGTGACAAATCTTCACGATTTGTTTGTATTACTGTCATTAAAGGTTTGAATTAGTGTGTTTTTCACTGCTAATGTGCAAATGTTATCCTGCAGAAACTACAGAACTATGTTGTCTAAACTTTGTGGGATCTCAGGCCTCAGTGCAGGCATTCAGAAACTGAAATGGACCACATAGGATATGAAGAAGAGTAGTTATCATCACATAGCACAGGCTGTTGAACTTAATTGTTGATAAGCTTAAGTCAAGTTTAGCCTTTGAAACTGACTTTATTCCTCATTGTTTTGGATGCCAGAGACCCCACTGTTGCATGTGTAGCACTTTAAAAATAAATCTTTTAAGCTTGAAATGGTAAATGTTCTCGCCAAAACTGACATTTGATGAAAAGTGGCATTTCCGTATTTTGTGGTCAGTTAGATCCCAGAGAACTATACCGGGCTGGTTGACCTCCGATGAACAACTCAAACAATTGAACCATAATATAGTAAATAGAGAAATAAATAATAAAACAATATGTCATCAGGTGGATTTGTTGCAAGTGTGAATAAATGTAATTGCTTGTCTTTTCTCTGTGATGTTTTTATAAGATTCAGTGTGCCATCAGCCCAGTGCATCTAGGATTTGCTTCTGCCACTTTAACTAGAGAACGCTCTAAATTCAATGTAAATGTGTTGTACAGTTCAAAGTATGAACAGCTGTAATTCCAAAACGAAAATCAGGTGGGTTAAATAAAAATAAATTGCACCTCCTGAACAAAAGAACACATTCACAAGAAAAGAAACCTTTCACAAATACATTAGTGCTCTGTGACTAGTTATTATTGTTCTTTTGTACACATTAATGTTTATTTCATGCCCATCTTGAACAAAAAAGAAAAATCTAAGAAATGCAGTTGGTATTTGGATGGTGAAGGGCAGGTTTGACATTTATGGAGGTCATGGTGGACGTGATTTTTACAGATTTTATTTAGTTTATTTCAGTTTCTTCTCATTTCCTGATATCCTGTTGAAGAGTCACTTTATTACACAGCCAGCAAACACTTTCTGTTGTCCTCAATAAAATCAAGGTGGTGACAGCAGGTTGCTTCAATATTCTTCATCTTTTTACTGAATTTTGCTCTGTCTCTTCTCTTACACTTGAACTTTCATCTCAGTTTTAAATCCTTGACCTGGTACTATTGTCGCCGAGGCTGCTTTGCAAACGTCACATACCCATTCTCTGTGTCTTTACTTGTAACCTGAGCAGAGTCAAAGGTGTGGCATTGCAATCTTGACTAATGTTATAAAAGCCTCGGAGCACTGCCATTCATAAACTGCTGTGCGGTGAGTTTGTTCCCAATCACCGAGCCAAACCTTGACAAAACAATTATGGTTTATGAAAATGTCTACAGAGAAAAGGTTTGAGTCGACATGCCATTCAGCTTCTCTAACTTGATTTATTACATTAATTCTAAATAAATTAACAGCTACCGCATTGTTTCTCACAGTTGTAGTGAAAACTCCGCCTGGTCCTGGATTCACCGTGCGGTCTGACGTTCCTGTCTTAATTGACCTCTGTCTCGCTGCGCCATTAAACAAACTTGAAGAAAACTCTTCTGCTGTTCTGACCAGGGCATGATACCACCTCGCTGTGGACCAACCTCTCTCATCTGCAGTCCAAGAAGACTTTCTCCAGGCATCCACACCATATAGCTACAGTAATTATCACTGAGTCGCTTCAGTTATTGCTGTTTTAGCTGTGCATCAGTGTCTGTGTTTCAGTGGAGGTGCATTTGAGGTTGTTTCTCTGTGTGTGCGCACGCATGTATCAAAGTTGTGTGTATGTGTCCATGAGTATATGTTGTTGATTTTTAAAATTGTTTTTGCAGAATAGGTTGTACCATGTGTGTGATTTTTAGAGGAAACAGTCATATTAGATTGAGGAGAATGGGTATCACAGTTACATCTCTGTCCATCTCTGGAAATATCTCCGTAAAGTTTCCCCTTGTTTGAGGAACTTTCCAAAATGAATCTGTAAAATGTTTCTGAGATAATAAGTCAGACTTCTAAAACAGAAGATAATACGATTAGAGACACAAAATAATTTCTCAAATGAAATGACTTCTTAAATGGAGATTACTTACAGTGTTCTTTCTTATTCTCTCATTCTCTGATGATGCTTGGCTGCTGCCTCTGTTCAGCAGTTCTTTTCCTAACGTGAAGGCCAGCCAACTTATGAACCTAACATAAGAAGAGTTGTTGCTTTTCATGCACATGACAAGGTCAGGTTCAGGAGTCCTCACAAAGAATTTAAAGAAATCAACGTGTCCTCACTTAGTTGATATTTCTGTGTAAAGGATCACAGGATCAGTCTATTGTTAAGTCTCATTAGCCTTAAAAAAGAAGCATCAACTGCATTTATTTCCAAGCATGAAGTTTTGCATCAACTCGCGCGCCATGCACGGCGATAGTCCTCAACCGTGTATGAAACCATCGTTTTCATTTGACTGAATCTCAGCAGCATCTTCGAGGGCCTGCGAACACCCTCGCCAACTTCCTACAGTAATCACGCGCCCACCGATGAGAAAAGATATTTGCGGAAGTCATTGCAGAGAAGATACCCAGTGACGCCTTTGATTCCACCCCCCAAGTTCATGCTCACCGCTGAAGCTGCCATCACCATTCCTACCAGATCCTGACTGTGGATAAGCTTTGATCTGCCCCTGAAACATAATCACAGAGATTTGCGCGCCCAGCAGCGTTATCTGAGAAAGGAGAGAAAGGAGAGATGGGGAAAGCATGAAGAGTCTGGTGTTATGACTGAAGAAAAGCATAACAAGTATAAGTTTACTGTATTACTTAAGGTGCTGCGATGTGACAACATCTGAGGTGCAGGATTCAGAAGTACCATCTACCACATATGATATTACAACTACCATTTGCAGGAGGAACTCATTTTGAGGAGTGGATTTCACCAAATCTATTTTGCTGATGAAAAATAGAATCACAAACAGTAAGGAAAAATCCTAGTAACGGTAAGTAAAGGAAGGGTAATCAGTGTGTGTGTGTGTGTGTGTGTGTGTGTGTGTGTGTGTGTGTGTGTGTGTGTAATCGCGGGAAGAGGAGATGTCATGTTATCTATTTCATGAAACTCATTTTCATTTTTTTGCAAAACATCTACTCATTGCATTGAAACTTATTAAAACTTTCTACTCCTCAAAAGTTCTTCCAGCTCACATTCCACTTGGATCAGGAAATAGACATATTTATTTCTTTCCATCATTAACCTTGTCAATGTATACTATCAAGCTAAAAACAATTACATTCATCAAGCAGGGACTTCTGCCAGTGTCTGCCAAACACTGATGCAGCCAGGGCTAGTTATATTTCAAAGAATGATCTCATTAAGATGTCCTGGAAAAAGAATTAATTTTAATATAGACCTCATATAAAGTATAAGGCTGGTGTTAGTCACTATTTTCCTTATTGTCAAAAAGACACTTTTACTGAAAAAGGTCATCTTTGAAATAAACGCTCATGGGATGGCAATGTTGCTACGTGGATCAGTCCAACACTTTGCTCCACTTAAATATATATGTTTATATATATATATATATATATATATATATATATATATATATATATATATATACATATATATATATATATATATGTTGAACTGCATTTGCTTTTAGTGCCACCACAAGGTTCACATTTGTATTTGAGTGAAATACCAGATGGATTGCCATAGAATTTGGAACGGACATTCATGTCCCCATCAGGATAAATTGTAGAAAAGTCTGGTTATCCCTCATCCTAAACAGCACTCATCAACCAAAATTAATATTTGTCCAATCTCGCTTTATGTCAAAATACATGCAAAACCAATTACATTCCCATCATCCTCAACTGCACTTTTGCTTTTTTACTGTTAATTGCCAGCACTATTGTATGATTATTAATTATACCAAACACAACTCCTGACTCACTTATTGTTAAAAGGCTCAGTAATTTCGTTGTAGATTTAATCAAATATTACTAAAGTATAAATAGTGAATTTTCAGGGGACTATTTTTAACCACCAAAGAATATGTCCTAGTTTATGGAATAAACGAATTTCTAATAAAGAACAACGGCATTAAAGGTAAAAGAACATTGCACATAATCTTAGAGTTCAGATAAGCAAGGACAATTCATTAGAGCTGAAAAAATTGAGTTGGTTGATGTGTAGTTGCAGAGAATATACTCCTTGGCTGTGCCACTGTAATAGAGAAAGATGATCACAGTCTATTGGAAATAATACAGTTATCTCTGGTAGTCTGATTTGCATTCCAGAGGTGCATTATTTTGAAACTGACAATTACTTAATAGTTTATTAGTATGCATTTCCTCTTCACTACTGGAAAAACAGGTGCACATATGTTTTAAAGACACAGGACTGTACAGAGCATGAATGTGCATCAGACCCTCCCATGCTCCATCACTCTTTTCCTTCCTCACCAAACAACATCCTGAAGCTGTCAAGAGACTCCCAGTCAATCTCTCGTCTGAAAGTTTCTCTGCAGAGATCTGAGGAGCTGTCAGTCGAGACCTTCCTCCATAACACCACAACACTGTCTCCATGGCAACTGCTGCCTTAGACCTATATGAAGTGCATTACTGTATATCATAGTAATATATGAGTAAATGTTTTGCTTACTGAGTGCATGTGCAATGTGGAGAGAGACACTGGAGAAAGTTGGAGGAAAACAAGGTAGTTACACAAGCTTCCACCAAAACACGCATTAGCATTTTCTTCTCATGTTCACAAATATAACTTTTAAGTAGCTTTTAATTACATTGAATTTAAAACAGATTTTCTATATGTTCTTTCTTTTCTTTTCCTTTAACAGCCAATTTTCTTTTGCAGTTTGATCATGGAGGTTAGCCGGATTTTTTTTTCCTGGCAGTAAAGCTGTAATTGCACTTGTAGTACACACACATACAAACAGAGTATGCACACGTGACAGACACTCACACAGTTATATTCACATGCACACTGTACCATGTTGACTGTAATTATACGTTGTTACAGGATGGCCTTAGGACCCACAGGCTGCTGTTTGTTCCAATATTCCCTGCGTAGGTGCAGTCTATTGCTCAGAAATACAGTCTTCTTCACACACACTCACAAACGCACAGATAATAATAACACACACATACTGATCTATTTTCTGTGAAGCGCTTGTCGTACAGCAACATGTAATACAGAGACCACTTTACCCTCCTTCTAACTCACTCACTTTCCTGCCTCACCACATTATCACTCGTCTCAACTTCTCCACTTCACCTTCCCTTCCTCTAAGGACATGGAAGAAGACAACAATCAAACCACCATCAGCTCCTAATTAACGTATAATTGTGTCAATTAATAAATTGATTAAAGCTGCCTAGGCAGGAACCAACAGACTCAACCTTTATATCTCCCCAGAGGGTTGCCAGTGAAGCCTTCCTCCCCACCCCGCACATTAGAAACAAACGCCTCCCTCCATGACTTCAAAGGAGAATTAGATAAGTCATCAGTCAGCCCCAAGTGAGCACTGAGCTACCTTCTTCACAAAATAAACCGTCAAAACATTAATGTGATTACACGACGACCGAGGGTCTGATCACCATCAACATTACGACTTTAAAGAGAAGTGCTTTTTTTTTGGTTGGTGTTAAGAAAGAACCCATCAAAGGGTAGCCTTCAAAGGGTTTTAATTATTACATGGAGATCAGTTTCTGTTGCTGTCAACTTTTTCTCCTCCATATTTTTCCTGTCTCCTCAGCAACAACCTGCCAGATTTAGATGAAATCAGGTGAAAGCACAACTTCAAAATTAGCTTTAATTATATCAACACTCTCTATCTCTTTGTCACTCCACCACCTACTTCCAATGCCTGCCAGACTACCAACAAGGTGGAAAAGTATAGTGACACTAGTTGAATATATCAAGACTCACACTCACACAAAGTCTTGAGTTTCTTTTCATTTGTCCTCAGCCAAACCAACCTCCCAGATGCAATAACCGCAGTCCGCTGGATTTTTCCAACAAGTCAACAAGTTTGTCTCTACCTCGGATACTTGACCATTGAGCATCTCCCGGAAATAGTGCCCTAAGGTGGCAGGTGTACCTGGACATTCATCATGGTCACAATAAAACAAGCTTAGTCTCGCTCTATTTCAACAAGTTAATTTCTGGTTCGGTTTAGGAAAAGATCGGATTGGGTTGAAATAATTACTCCTAAACGGTAGAAGACCATTGTTGTCATGGTTACAGTAATAAACACGCAGTTAAGGTTACAAATGCTTATAACAGTAATAAAAAATAACTGTTAGTTTGAAATTGGAAATGAAGAGTCCCATGCTTATTGACCTATCTATCCACCCTCATTCCACCTAACATCATCTTTTGTCACTTATACATCGTCATTTGACCTTCCACTTTTTTCCTGTTATAAGTAGTTTACCACGCCGCTAGAGGCCAAAATGTTACTATGCTCATAATAAGTTGCTTTACAGACGGCCTCGGGGTTTATGCTTTTACAGAGTACTTGATGTTTGTCAAAGTCTTGACCGGACAAATCTGTCATATAAGACAGTATTTAGTTCCCTACAAAATTATGTTATGTGCATGAAAGCTTCATCAGCGAGACAGACTCTAAGCAATGAATATCAAAACAATCAAAATGACCTATTTAAAAATGCCCTATCTAACAAAAAATTTCACAGTAATAGATTATTTTAAGATGATGTTTCGTCTTTTAACATTACAAATATTACAGGTTGTTTTAACCTCTTGTCTGTACCCTATATGTACTTTTATAATAATGCAAGCGCTTACACAGTTTACCTTTACATGCAGTCACTACTTAAAGTTCATGCCAGACAATATGAAAATAAACTTCACATACTCCTCATTGATTTTCTTGGACAGTCCAGAAGGAAACCATAACATCTGGACATTTAGCCCCAAAAGCACCACTGGATACCAGAAAATTTAAGAAGGCTTAAACAGTCACAAACACAGACATTGTTTAAGCAGTGTAATGTTTAGCAGCCTTTACATACCAACAAGAACAGTTTAAATTTTTAACTGCATGCTACTATTAACGTTATTTCAAATAAAATAAATAAAGTGTTAAGATTAATTGAATTTACCCATTTCTAGCAAGTTTTAAGTCTTAACATGATTTGTGCTGCACTGAAACTAATTCAAGCCAAGCGCCAGGCAAGGTAGATAATCAATCTGAAAATAGTACACAAAAGAATATGATATTTGTACTGCATGCAAACAGCCTGGATGGTCTTAAAATTAATCTCAGAAGTAGCATAAATAAGCATTAACATAGCTAATAAGTACAAACTTTGCAAATTAACTGTGTGATTTAGTAAAATTGTTGAATTGATTTATAGCATCTTCAGCTATTTTATGGTAATGGAACAAGAAGCCTGTTTGTTGTGTTGATTTAATATTTATTGACTGACAGCATACAGACATATTTTTAACACTTTTTCAGTATTCTTTCAGTAAATATTTATAAGTTACCTAACAATGTCTCCTGTCTGCCTCTAGTGTCTTCCCAGGCTCTTCTCCACATCTGCTCTACTTTTAGAAAACATTTGAACCTTGAAGACCCTGCTCTCCCTCTTTCCCAACTCCTTCCTCAGGTTTCCCTGGAGACGTTTCCTTAACAACCCCCCGAGGCCCTGGTAACTGAGACAGCTGTGGTTGCAAAGACAGCGCAGGGACAGTTGTCATGTACCTACAGAGAGATGTTGGGCAAAAATAGTTACCATGACATGGAAGTTAAATCTGGTTTGGGCGACTCACCCACCCACCCACACACACACACACACACACACACACGCTGTACAGAAAGTAAGGTAATACTCACGGTGTGTGCCCGGTGACCAGGGCTTCAAAAAGAAAGTTGTCTGATGGGTTACCACGGTTACAGCAAGTCCTGGGTAAAACATGGGGCCTCATTAGCATATCTGTAATTTGCATATCACCTCTGTCATTTGTTTTTGACAATGATGAGTAGGAAGCTGTCTGCATGGCCTTTCTGCTGCTTGACACACACACACACACACATAAACATCCAAGAACACATAAACAGACTGTCTAATGTAAAAGAATTAAAACACAGACACAGAGTGAGACACATAGAAAAACACACAAACAAACCCAAAGCTGACTACAGATGATAAAAGAATCATAATAAGAATCGTGACATACACATAAATACACGAAAAATAAACACAGACACACTCACCCACACAGAAGAGACAAACAAGAGATTGTATTTAATTTTTAAATGAACTGGTGTGTGTGTGTGTGTGACACATAGATAAAACATTATCTGAAGCACATATTGTATGTGTATTAATTCTGTCAACATGCTAACACGTTGAATCCAAACTGCCATTTTTGCAGACATGTGCACAAGCTGCTAGCTTTGTCACCTCAGTGACACAGACATTCATATTTGGGAGACTTAATCCCACTTAACTCAACTCTACCCTAATTCTTAACTTCTTTAATTCAATCACTATTAACCAGTAACCTGGTGATAACCCCTGAATGTAGCAGTTTACCTTAGGGACAAATATTATTTACCAATATTTACTTGCCTTCATGTTCCATATATTGTGTGTGTGTGTGTGTGTGTGCCGCATGCATGTGGGTGTGTGTGTGCTGTGTGTGCTAGCCTGTTCATCTCAAATTTCCCATAGTAGCTGTCACTCAAGTAAATTACCATTATTCTAAAAAAAAAAAAAAAAACTAAAAAAGGGGGAGAAAATTGACATTTTCTTTAATGGTAGTACACATTTTAAGTCAGACTGAAAAACATTATAGTTAGTTAGTTACTTTATTGTCCCATGGGGAAATTCATTTTTCACAGCTGTACAGGCAGGGATTATACTTGCCAGTCTGCCATATCTGTGTTTGTTTCACAGATAGAAGCTGTGGATAGACAGACAAGAAACATATAGACAGAAGAAACAACACATGAAATATGAGGAACAACAAGAAACCAGGGGTAAATACCCTGTCCTACTTTTGCATTATGTAGTTTCACAGTATGCTCATCCACCCACCTCACCCCCAACACACACACACACACACACACACACACACAATAATATTACGTATGTCATAAATACAGGCCAATAACATCCAACTAAAACATAACCAGGGATATAAATAAAATAAAAACATATTGTAGATATGGTAATCTGGACACAGGTCAACACATGCATAAAGACACATACACACATACCCTTAGAAACTCAACATGTGCAAACTGCAAACCCAATACAGTGTACAATTTGACTCGGTCTCTCTCTCTCTCACACACACACACACGTATACACACTGGCATAAAGTACATGCACTCATTGCTGGAAGTGAATACTGCCCATCTTCTGACTTTATATCGCTCTCATTAGTTCAAACATCGCAGCTCAGTAACAGGAATGGTAATGGAGGACGAGCAAGGAGGTGAATGTCAGATGAGAGGAAGTGAGAGTGAGATGGGAAAGCAAGAGGGGCCCCATAAGGAGGGAAAATGAGTTGGGAGAAAACTGCCTGGAGAAGGTGATTAAACACCTATTGGCAGCCTGGCCTTGGGCAGTGGCGGCTAATAAGGGTTTCTTCCATTGCTAAGGAGCAGATCCACAAACCTGCTCAAACTAGGAATGCACCGATACCGATACCAGTATTGGTTATCGGGTCCGATAATTCTGTTCCTGTACTGTACTCAGCACTGACATTGAAAGTCTGACATCACTTTACGCGGAGTGATGTCGAAGTTACGCACAAAGCACTGAGAGGTGAGGACAGTCGTCAGACGTGTGGAAGTGATTAAAGTGGATGATGGTGGACTGGGCAATCCTCATCAGTTTAACTGCACAGCAGATTGACGAGGATTTTGCCTCGCTAATATTCGCTGCCCTGCATGTAAATGAAGTTTAGTTTCACCACCGCGCCGCCACCAGGTGTGTTTGATGACAAGCCAGACATAAAATGTTCGGTTCCTGTTGTGCTACGTGATAATGCAAAACATGATCAGTTTTCATGAGTGTGATGGACTCCCCGAGAGCTCGCCGTAGGTCGCATACACCTCCGCTGGCTGTTAATGAAGGGCTTTTTAGCACGAGGAGCGTGGCTGATGCTGCTGCAGCCTGGACGGAAAATAGTTGACATTTTAAATATTCGCCCAGTCACCCTGCCTTTAAAGATATTCCCTGTTTAGCAAAAAGATGCAGTTGAATGCTGGGGGTCGTCAATAACAGTACTTTAACAGTACTTATCTGAGTAAAATGTGTGGCAGTGCCATATATAATGGAATGTTCAAACGTTTAAATACAGCACTCTCTCACAGCCAGAGAACAGAAATAACATCTACGAAAATAAACACGCTTTCAAGAATGTATGAATAATGGCACAATAAGTACCGTGCACTCAGCATCGGCAAGTACTCAGATCCAATTATCGGTATCAGACGTTTGAAAAAGTGGTATCACAGCATCCCTACTCAAACCCATAATCAACATATTGTTCATGAATACTTTGTGTGTGTGTGTGTGTGTGTGTGTGTTTTCTATATATATATTTGTGTTGAGGAAAACAGGTTGTAATGGCTTGACATATTGTCATGAATTTCCTAACTATTAAAAGCATTAATGGCATATAACCAGGTCTAAAGATCATTTTCCAGGCATAAGAGGATAATTTGTCACAAATGCTTTCTGACAATTAGAAACACAAAGAGGATACTCCAATACTTCTGCTGTTTCTTCATTAAGCACACACGGTTTTAACACTGAAGGCACAAGAAAATAAATTTTTAGCATATCACCTCACACCCTAGTTGGTCCAGCAAACTTAAGTGAACAGTTGCCTTTAGTAGACACGGCATTAGTATTGATTGGGGTCATTTGAATATTGCCAGTAAGAACAAGTCTACATTAGCAAACTTTCAACTTGTTCATATAGATGTTACCATATTCATGATAAAATAAGCAATGTTTTAGTGTCATATTCATCTGTCCATCCATCCATTATCTATACGTTTGTCTGCTAAGGGTCGAGGCTGGAGCCATGTCACAGTTCATTTGTATTGACCATTCTCTGTCTACTTTGGCATATTCTCCTGTCATCTCAGACCCGCCACCTGTGTTGTAGCTTTCCAGCCTTTCTCACCTGTTGTGGAGTTGATTTGTGACCACATGATCAGCCTCATGTCCCCACAGAGGACAAAATGGAATTGCCAGCCTATGTATGTACTGTATCTGCATGGTTTTGTTTAAACTTGATGGCTGAAGACGGGCATCATTAAGAACCCAAGGCTTGTAGGTACCATTGTATTTATTTTCCCATTAGTGTGATTTTCGACAAAACCATCTTGTTGTATATGTACAATTACATGTATTCCCAACACACAGTAATCCAGTCCAGGCATTAGTTAATGCTCAGAATTACCTAGTGGCAGCAAATGGCCCCTGTTTTTGTCGGGTTACTACAACATGTGACTTACACTGACCGAGACATTCTGTTCATCTATCTATAGCATTCAGTAGTAGTACGTAGATGACGATTAATGCAAAAGCATGCATCAAATCAATTTATGTGTATTTACAGTACCTATACTGTAGTACAGCAGATAAAGGCTTGAGGTAATTATTCAGAGAACTATTTACTACATGCGACCCTGTTTTCCAAAATCACACCATCGCGACAGTGTCTCATTAAATTTTCCCAAGTAATCTATTTCATTTTGAGCGATCTGTGTCCTCAAAAAGAATCTCTGAAGCTGTGGTGAAATTCCTTTGCATCAGAGCCCAAAGCAGGCAACACTGTCTGGTATTTGAATGAGTAATGGATTTTCTGGTATAATCAGGGTTTAGCAGGTATTCTCTCTGGGTGTACCCTGGATAACACTTTAATTTGGGAATGAGATTAGGAGTTTCACGAAACTGTTTATGAAACCTTCACTTACTCTGCCTTTAGTACAGTGGAAGACCTGTCACTCATCCGAATTTACCCTTGCCATTATGGATTTAATCAAAAGGGCCTGAAGAAAAATTAGCTGCCGCCGGTTGCAGCAAACTTTTGGCATATGCTTACTTGTGCCAAGGAAAGACTCAAACATTTCAATTTGTAGGATGAGATAAAACATTGCACCAGTCATGTAATTATTAAATAAAAAAGAACCACTTTTATATTTCAGATCCATTTGATGATTTACATGTGCTTTCTGTTTTATGACCAGAACCAGTGACCGACAAATTCAGCCCTCGTATCCTTAAGACTATATCTTGAGTTTTATACGAGGAATGACCATGGACAATTATGCTGGAAAAGGAGGTGGCCTAACAGAGAGATAAAAGATCACTTTGTGAGAATGGCTGCGGTAGATCAGTTGGTAGGTGGTAGGTGTCTGATGCGAGACAGCTGTCTCTAGGAGAAAGATGTCGTATAAGCACGCCATCGAGGGTTGCAAATCAAACATGTGAGGTCCCAATGAAGTTTTCTCCGAGAGAGCCACCTAACTCATAGAAAAAGCTTTTGACTGTTGAGATGTCATACGGCAGAGATGAGGAAAATCAACTACTTTCAAAAATCATCTAGAAGATGCAAATCGAAAGGGAGTTTACAGGTAGAGAATCCAGTATAATGTTTGACAAGGTGTTGAGAAATGTAAGGACTATTGCAGCAAACGTCAAGAGAGATAAAACTTGGTCGAATATTAAGGATGAAAGGTCACCTTGATCAGTCTAGTCTTCTGATTTAATTTCTGAACGTATATGGCAGTTTATGGAGAAAAGATTGCTGATATTCCAAAAGAGCGAACCCCTGTATGACAGAGTAAGGTCTGAGATAATAGCCAGACAGTCACACCCCCTGCATTGCAGATAAATCACATATGGTGTCTCAAAGACACGTTAAATTAAATTACAGTGTCAAAGTTTTACCAGTGTCTTGAGAACAACGGAGAAATCCCACAATCCATGTAATCTCTGTCAGCAAAGGAATGGCTGCTGCAGGAGGCAAGAACCCATGGTTGGAGCTGGGACTGTGTTCCAGGTTCTCGGGAGTGACATCAGAAAGTGGGCCACTTGAGGGCCTAGATTGTTACATTACAAGCAGAGCAAATCGTGTTGTTTTCTAAAGAATTAAACCTGGTATCTATACACATTGAGTGCTGATTTCACTTGGAGACGGAGGACAGGCGGATGCTTCAGCAGGGGCCCGGTTCTGACTTCTTACCTGAGTGGAGCGATGTTTAGATCACCACGTCAAATTTAACTGCTGGGCATTGGCTGAGTTTTCTTGGACTGGTAATCAAGAGCCCCCGTGATTGGCGCGCCTGATGGAACTGAAACATTATGGCACATATCCCCTTCTTGGGTGTCCTGTGCACTGGACACCTGGCGTGACTTAGGGGCGCCTGATCCATGCTCGAGCGACTGAGGCAGGGTTTTGCACTAAGCCAACCTCTTCCTGAAGACCTACACTACCTCCGAACCAGAGATGGCAGACACACACATCAACAGAGCCAGGAGGTAAGATGACAATTCAGCTGAGCGACGGCATGAGAAATTTTCTGCTGTTTAAATAGACAAAATTAAGAGGGTGTGTGTATGGTATATAACTGGAGAGTGAGGTGTCATTAGAAGAGTAGAGCACGTTTAAATATATACATTCCACTGAACCTGTAGCTTTCCAGCACCATATTAACCTCCTGCTCTCCCATCACCTCTAGACCCATAGTAATAATGGGCTTCCTATTTTTAAGCATCAGTGTTTTTTTTGCTTCTCTCGACTTCACTCTTCTCAAATATTCTGGCAGATCATTTTTTCTTTCGCTATCTTCTCACCTTAAGGGGCCTCCAGCCTCTGTGCCCTGATCGTGGTCTCTCTTGTTAATATTCTGAGGATCCTGGGCCAGGTTTGACCAGGGCAAATCCTCTGAGTGATCTCATTTTGACTGGAAGTTACCAATAATGCTTCCATAAAGTTGTAAAACAGGGCGAATAATAAAACAGTAGCGCAGGCACCACACCACACACATGAAGTACATAATAGCATTAGAAGAAAACGCGGCACATAAACATTTGTATGTGCACATTACATATTCACATACCACACTCAAAGCGCTTGAGCCTGATGATGTGAATTAATATGAACATTTATTAAACAATAAATCTGACAATATTGCAGCAGATCATTTAAGTAAGCTGGACCATTATCCACTTGTTTCCTGCTGTCTTATTTGGCCAGCACGAAGAATGAAGAACAATGACTTCAAACAAGATGAATGTCTCCTCTGAGTTCCTGTGGTTATTGCTCTCAAAGACCTCATTCCAGCAAACAACATAAACAGGAAGGACTGTACATAGACTTGTATAGACATCGCTAGATATTTTTTAATCCAATATGTGTAAATTGTAATTTAATAAATTGATAGTTTAACATTCAGCTGCAAATCAAATTGTCTGTTTTTAAAAATTATAATTGACATATAATCACCATCTGTGTGCCTGTCAGTATGTGTCTGTGATGATACTGTGCTACGTGGTGATGGTGGTGAGGGACAAAGAAATTACTGCCCTGGATAATCACTCGTATTTCTTGACAGCTCTTCATTATCAAGCTGTGGTAAAGCAGGTTACTAAATCTAATGTTTACTACACAGGCTTCTGAATTCCCAAATCCAAACATCAAGGGGCAATTATTCACTATACAGTCATATAATAACACTAATCCTCACAGGAACATAAGGTTTGAACAGCCGAGGCTAGTGGAAAAGACAATGTTTTGTTTTTGTTAGGTGTGTTTAGCAATCTTTTAATATTTCAATTATTTGAAAATGGGTCCAGCGATTTCAGCATTGCTGTAATGTGTAATGCCTGAACCCTAATCGAAGTTGAACCACTGAATGATTCTAGACGAGAGATCATTGATCTGTATTGGTTGTGGGAGGAGCATGAGTTAGAGTCCAGGAAGACACTCATGGTTCATAAATGCCAATTTGTTCATGCTTAAAGTTAGGTTATGATAGCGTCGGTTAATGCTAGCATAACTGTTATTGTTGTAACTACACTGCAGAAGCTATCAAAGTCATTCTCCTGGTTATGTCTGGTAGTTACCAAACTGCTTCAGATGCATTACCACCTCCTCTTGACTTGGAGCAGGGTTGACCCTGATTTGCCTGAGCAAAACAATGAGCTGAAAGATACCAAAAATCTCCTTAGAGCTGAGAGAAACTAATAATTTTCTGTAGGTTTCACTGTGAGCTAAAACATTGATATAAGAGTTCATCATTTGATCTAGTGTTAATTATAAAAATATTCATTAGTACACCTTCGGCGGAGCAGATTATTTGATGATCAGATTGCACCTTTTAATTAAAAAGAAAAAAAAAGGTTCACACCTTCCATCCCAGCCGGTCTGATAAGTTCTACTTTTTTCAGGTTTTTCATTATGCATGTTCTGTTACGATCTGAGGGACTGACATGGAGGCTTTCCAGCAGGCAGGCTTACATCAGACAGCAGAGGTGAGACCAAGGTTATGTAGCTCAAAACATGAGGAGAATTCCTGCAAATTGCACAAGTTTAGTCTGAGAGGCTGGAGAGTTGCCATGCTGTAAACACCACACCCCTGCTGAGAAGCACACACACACACAGTAAGGACATGGGGAGAGACACAAGGAGACCAATGGGGAATACAGACAAGAGAAACACTGGGAGAACTAGGTGAGAGGAGGGGACCCAACAGTCCAAAGCCCCAGTTGTAGCAAAGATATCTTCAATAAGTCTGCACTTAATGGTCACAGACATAGTGGGAAGATAGAATGTGCGTGTATGTGTGTACGCATGCTCAGATGGTATCACTTGTAGCCGCGAAGGCCTGGGCTGTTTATTATTGATAGTTCATCCGTTGCAGATTGCGGTGAGCGTGGGGATGTGGTTTGTATATATGAAATGCGTTATGTGACAGAGTATCTCTGTCTGTGTGTGTGTGTGTGTGTGTGTGTGTATGTATCTTGCTACCAGCCCGTTGAATTGCTAGAACTGGAGAGTGAGAAAGACAATAACCACTAAATGTGCTTGTTTTCTCTCATTTATTTTCTGAAGTGGGAAGATGGAGGGGGAGGAGATGGAGAGAATAACCTAACGACTAAAAACAAAAGATAAAAGGAGGGAGAGGGGGAGGGACGGCCAATTGAAGCATAATAACTTTTATACATCTTGTTTTCCTTCCTGCCAGCAACTTTTCCACTCTTGGTTTCTGGAACTAGGCGCCATCGATTGCTCAGACAGAGTCCTTACACACACACACACACACACACACTTACAGCCTCATGCACCAAGATAGACATGCAGACAGTCACATTCACAAATATACAAACACTGCATGGATCTTCCAATAACTGCTATGGCAACTTAACCACAGAGCCATGGGTGCCAACTCAGTTAGCGAGAGTGTCATGTCATTTTAATATCCTCTGCAGTGTGTGTGTGTGTGTGTGTGTATACGGGAGGTGAGTCAGAGCTAGTATTATTATAGTCACATTACTGAGGCATCATCACCAATTATAACACTGCCATGTCAGGGTTTTACACAGTGTTTGCACGAGTACATGACTTAGTTTTACTCCCGCGGAACAGCTGATCATTCATTTGTGTTGTGGCTGTCACATTTCAGCTGGCCTGTCAATGACAAATGACACAGTCAGTCACAGGTGTTTGGGCCTCATGCTGACAGTGTTCTGGTCATTTGTGGGCCATTAATCTGTCTGCATCTCTGTCTATCTTTCTCTTTTCTGTCTGTCTCTATTCCTTCTCCATCTGCATTCACTCCATCTGCTTCCTTAAAAAAAATGATGTGTAATCCTTAGTAAACATTCATTAGGCAAGTTAATTGTCGGATCAGTGGTGGCAGACAGAGCTTTTCAGAAAAATGCCATTCTGCAGCGTCTGAGGTTTAATGAGAATAACCAAAACATATCTGCCCAGAAGGCCAAAATCCATCTCTGACAGAAGTCAAAAGAGAATGGAGAGTCTTGTGTAAGTGAACAGGTGGCCTACAAATGTGCACATAACAGTTTTTATGCAACAGTGATGCTCTGAAGGGCATCTCAAACCACACCACTCACTCAGCCTTGAAGGAAATGGGATACAGCAGCAACAGACAATATTAAGCTCTGTGCTTTTCAGTTTAGAACAATAAACTGATGGATGCTTAACTGGTTGGCCGAAGAAAGGAAATATGGCTTGACGAGTTGTAAATTCTTTTTTTATTGAGATGAGTGAGTGGTTCAGATACACAAAAATTTAGAAATTCATTAATATTCTGTATAGTCACATTTTAGGTGCATTACATCTGTTCTATGGAATTTAGATTCTTCCATAGTGTTCCATGTAACAAAACCTATTTTATCAGGCTAGTTTGATTAAAATTTCCTTTCTTCACCTTTATTCTGTTCCCATGACCTTTTCCACATACAGCTCTTCACAGTGTAGTTGCATGACAAATCATTTGAGTATGAAATCTCATTACCAAGAAAAATTAACTGGGGCAACTGTCAGACTGTAAGACTTTAAAGAGAATGTCGCAACAAATTGTGGGGGTTGAAAGGCCAACACATTGTATTAATATGAGGTTGTGCATTGCAGCAAATGAAGACGGAGACATATCGTACAAAGAAACCAGACTAATAGCCCATTTTTCGGTGGCAGCATCAGGCCTCAATGTTGATCCCACCTAGATAGTTGGTGGATTGGACCAGTGTGTAATGATGATGTAAATGATGGGTCTAACCACTTCGTATCTGGCATAGCAACACTATATAATCTGTGTATTTCCAATATTGCGTCATTGGTTGTGTGCAGTTATATTGAACTTATGGTATTGGAGGAAAGCGACATGACTACCTGATTCTTCAGGGAACCATAAACAGGCTCATTGGGGCCTACGCCCATTTCTATTTTACTAGTGCTGCATTTTACTAGCAGAAAGCAGGGAGTGCGAGGTCACATGACTCGTGTAATCGTTAAGCGGTACAGTATCCACTAATAGCAATGCATGTGTCC